>PPHD01004730.1:0-27919 GCA_002909625.1 Bambusicola thoracicus | reverse complement strand
GAGCAAATTGCTCAACACTAAGCAAAAGTTGGAAAAGTAGTTTACTGATGACACTGACAGCCAGAGAAATGCTGAACGTTTTGTCATCTTCTGGAATTTTTTGGAAGCTCAGATACCACCTTTAATTTATGACTCTGAAATGAAAGTATTTTCCTTCTGGGATCCAATTTGCTTGACTGACAAAAAAGGGTATGCGTTGATTTTGTTGTTCAGTTTTTAACCCCAAATTACAAAAATGTTTCTACTGAAGAAATGTCTATTTTCTTTATTTTCTATTGATGATTATAATTGTAATGATAAAACTGAAAATAAGAGTCTACTGACAAGCTTGAATAAAAGTTCCTAAAATAATGAAATTTGAAGGACTTTTTTTGTCCAGTATGGAGAAAAACAAGCTTTGAAAATTCCAAGCAAAACGAAACTCTTATTGTCAGCAGCTAACACTGCTATCTTGGAAACAGATAATTCATTGATGAGCTAAATCATGGGAATAAAATAATCAGAACTGTGTTAGAATGTGCTAATCATGTCCCCAAGCAGTGCTTTTTTTTGTTTGTTTGTTTCAAACAAGTAGTCTAGGTACTTCTATCAGGCAATTGAACCAAGTCCCTTGCATATAGAGTCACAGAAATTCAAAGGACAGTCCTTGTAGATCCTACAAAGTAAGTCATTACTGCCATAATTATTTGTGTGATCTTCAATCAAGGATGTCATCACATTTTCTTAAACATAATATAGACTAAAAATAAGACATTATTGATTGGTTCTGAAAGAGAACGGTCTCAAGTTTCAGGTGTAGTGTTTGCCTTCGGTGGTAGTTGTCTTTATATGTTAGATAACATTCATAACCTTGTAGCCATTGTGAATACTGAGCTTTCTTTTGAAGCTTACATCAATCATATAATTAAGACATCTTAGTACTAGTTTTGCAATCTTGCCAGATTGTGATCTGTGCTCCCTGGGCCCGTTTCTGAAACTTCAATTCATGTTCTTTCTTTTCTGTGTGTGTGCATGTGTCACGTAATTACTGCTCTTCTTTCTTTATGCTTCTTCCAGGTACTCTTTGCGGTTGGTCCAAATTTATTTAGCTTAGGCTTCCTGTTAGCTCTAAGTCTTTCCATTTTATTACAAAGAAAAATTAATTGGGTTCTAATAATGAGGTAGGCATGCAGGGCACTTACCAATGAAATACAATTGTTTGTGCATAATAGAACCTCTATGGTGGCATCTGCTTGAACAGTTAAATCAAAGACCAACCAAAATCACCAGTTTGAGATAATTATCTTTGCTATAAAATGTGCTCAGTTCTAAATATTAAGATAAAAGCTCACTCAGGGTATCACTAACCAATAGCTTTCATTCTGGGGGGAGAAGGGCACTGATGCGTTAGTTAAAAAAAACCCAAAAGCACACACATGTCATCACAGACCAAATATTCACATACTCCAACATTAAACACCTGAGCTTTCTTTTTTAACATCTCAATAAAAAGGGAGCTGAGCTTCAAAGTAGGTGTTGACACTTCATACTACCTTCACTGCTTTGTCTCCTTTTTATTTCTTCTCAGACATGTTTCTTGATATCCGAAGTTCCCTGCTAAATATGGCATATAATAAATCTGTATATTAGAGTTAAACTTTTTAAAAGTTGCTCATTTTATGGTGTTGGATCTCCCCACTTGATTTTTTTCTTCACTTCAGATCCGTATTGGATAAGATTAAATAGAGGATAAAAAAGATGTGAGGAGGAAAAAACATTTTAAAGCAGAAAATATTTTTGTGGAAATGACAGAGGCCTCCATCATACAGAAGAAAAGTGAGCTGATTTTTTGATATATAAATCTGAGACACAGTCCTGCGTGTGTCAAATGGATATGTCAGAAAAAATGACAGTGGTATTTTTTCACTTTATGACCCAATCTGATTCTTTTCAAAGTCAGATCTGGCCCATAAAATCATGGACATCAGCTACTCGGTAGACCTAATAAGACAGGTCTAGCCACGCAGTCTCAAATGCATTTTATCACTGAAGACCTAAAGCACACTTACAGATTTTACCCATGAAGAAATGTAAGCCCAGATTATAATTTTAGAGAACATGTTAATGTTGGCAACATCCCCAGTACACAAACAATTATATCACTAGCAGGTACGTTCATAATGCATATAGATTTGGTGGAATGGTTGTAGTCATAGAACAAAACTATTTAACCTTTAAACACAGATAAGGTTTGAATTTGGTACCGTATTTGCAATGCCTTTTCACCCAACTCTAGGCCTAAGTTTTACATTTAGTTATTATTCCCTCTTTCTCCAGAGAGAGTAACAGGGACAGGCCAGCACCATGTGAATTAATGAACTGCTGGCAATAATTACAATTATAGTTGACAGTCGCGCTGCAGTGCTCTACCTACTAATCATGACACTATGAACAATACATGAGAAGAAGAATTAAATTCTTCAGAAAGGAAAGAATGGGTTAAAAAGGCTTATGGAAATCTACATTAGGGATAATTTAAAGCAACTGCTAAGATTAAAAAAAAAAAAAAAAGTATAATCACAAAATGTCCACCAATTAAGCCTCAAGAAAATACCTTTTTTTTTTTTTTACTTTCGTGTTTTGAGATACAGAGTTCACCCTAGAGCGCTGAATTTCCATTCATGAGCATAGTACATACATAATTAATGCAATCTGCTGTCTGTTATGACTAGAGATGACAGAATTTTATGTGACAGCTACCAAATATGTATATATTTGGTTGTTGTGTATATGGCTGTTAATAGGTTTGACTGTATCTGGCATTGATAATATGCCACCAATGTGGTGGAGTTAAACCTATCCCACGTCTTTCAGGACTGGTGTGTGGTAGGGCTATCCAATTTGAATAGCTCCTTTATGTTCTTTTTCAAACCAAACGTTTTTATTTTTGTCAATAAACTGTGTCATTTATTATAGTTAAGAAAACTCATGTTGTTTGAGGTCTTTATCAGAGTTCCTACAAATCAGGTTAATTGGTGATCAACAGAGCTTTTCTGCCTTTAATGAGGCCTGGTAGCCCAAGGCAAGGCCCAGCTCTTGATAAGGGACTTTCCCTTTCCTTATTCAGGACTCTTTGATCACTTTTTTTTTTTAACTGGGAGAACAACCGCCGGGAATGTCATTGTTTTTTAATTGCCTGATTACCAAATGTTGGAGATAAAAGATAGATGTTCTCAATTAATAACATTTACATAGATTAGCATCACTAACAAGCCTCATTAGTAGCTGCTGACTTTTGTTTAGACTGCATCCCATGTCAGTTGTGCTCTGATAGTGTAATGGTAAGTACGTTCTCCATATTAAAATATATTTATTTCTAATCTATTTTCATTAACCAAGTTATATATGACATTTTAAAGCACAAACAGGTCTTTCATTAAAGTTAACTCTTACTTCTCAGAATATTCCTTGCAAAGTTAGGTGTATGAGGGGACTTTGCATCAGAAAATCCTTGTCTTCCAGAGCATTTGTCAGTCCTGAGGTACATTAACATACTTAGCATAATAAACAAACCACCCCAGCCAGTTGGTTCCGTTGGTTGCAGAGTTTCTCTGGAACTTACTTTGCTGACTTATTTGTTTTGAACTATCAGATCACTTGTTTCCCATGCGCTTTATATTGTAATACGTGCTTTCCTTAAATGTGCTTTGAATGCAAGTGTAGAAAATATATTGATAACAGTCTGCACTTGCAGAGTATATTTATAAATATATGTCTTGAGAAAATAAATCTATTTTACACCATTCTGTTAGTGCAAGTGTTATCCTTGAACCCTGAAGCCTGACCTTCCGTTGAGGCCATTCCTCAGCAAAGCACCTCATCCTAATGATTAAATCATAGGAGATGTCAACAGCCTTCAGGTTTGAACTCTGGGGAGAGAAAAGGGGAGTTAGAGTCTTCTTGGTCCTCACCCTAGGATTGACTTTTCTGTTGGTCAATGCACTCGCATGTGCTGTTGGAGTAGCAGGAGAAACGTGTCTCTCCCCTCCAAGCAAACCCTTGCTGAGTTGTCTGTACTTTTAGCATGGTTGATTTTTGGAAATAAAAATCTATTTGAGAACTTGTGCATCAAGTAAAAGAAAGAAAGCAGCAGTAGAGAATTGTTAGAAAAGGCTTAACGTTTGTAGCTTGCCACAAGGGAAGGGAAAATGGTATTCTGGCTGAACAGTCCAAGGAATCAAGCTAAAAGCTGAAAGATGTATATAATGTCAAATTCTTCAGGAGAAAGAGATACACTTCTGCAGGTCTTTGTATGTGTGTTTATAATTGGAGATACAAACATGTATAGACTTGTGCAGATTAAAAAATGTTTCCATCTATTATTTTGATCAATGGTCCTCTTTTTTTTTTTTTATATTCTCAACACCTACTGCACCAATACACATAAAACCAATATTTTTACTCCATCTGCTTGAAAATCTCTAGTGTCATGGCCTTTGCTTCAGTGTTGAAGCTGATTTCAGGGTTGCCTTAAAAAAGTAAGCTCTATAGTTCAGTCAAGCATCAACAGTAAAGTGCTAAAGCAGAAGCTTTCGTGCTATCAGTGGATGGATTAAATAAATAAATCAATCAATACTGGATGTAAACCTTTTTTTAATCTCTCTTTTCAGTAGAAAAACTAAGGTATAGATTATTCTACCCTCACTCCTTAAGATAGAAATAGCTTTGTTGGCTTTCACTGATATCTGTGTTGTAAGATATTTCTGCCTTTCCAGCAAAGGAGAACACAATGCAAAGTCAAACAGAACTCAGTAGGGATAATCATTTTTTATTTATCACATTTTTCAGCTTCTTGGCCATGGTATATTTCAGTTTTGTTTTTGTTTTTTTAAAGGAGAAAATAAACCTTGATCTTCATTTTACTGTTGCATGCATTTCATAGGGCAACACAAAGCGTGGAACAGAAAACAAAGGCAAGAAAGATACAGAAATTGAATATCCCTGTGTGGTTTTGCATCATAAGATGACAGAATTGTGATTACGCATGTATGCATGTATTTCCTTCATAGCAATGTATCTGTTTTGGAGAAGAGGTACTACTGAAATGCTTTCAAGTGTGCAATACCAGAACTGCTAAGTAACATCACACATGATGTCAACACCCCAACATGACAGATGTGTTCCAACAGCAAAATTCATCTTTGCTTCTGGGGCCAGTGAAGAGCCTGTGAACCACTTAGACACTGTTATGAAAGAGGGACACGGACCACAAACTCCCTGCATGTGGGCCCTTGAGCAGCCAAACCATTGCTGTTGCTTTGGACTCTGGCTAGGCTCAAACCTGTTCTAAGGGAAATGCTTCTGTGCTGTTATCATGGACTACCTACCCCACAAATACAAGTTGCTATTTTAAATCTTTCCCAGTTTTCCTTTCTAAACTTTCACCTATTGTTTGTGGCCAACACAAAAGAAAAATAAGAAGAGAAAAATAGGAACCTAAATAAGCAAGCCAAGTCCTTTTCAATACTTACTTTCTGAGTCCAGGTAATTCCAGCATTCTACTCCTCCAAATTCTTTGATTCATGTTCAGCCAACCAGAATATTTTCCCTCTTGACAAGGTATAATTTCAATGGATCTGTGTTTTGTCTCTCTATGATGTACTTCATATTTTTCATGATTTTGCATCCCTCATACAACACTCTGTCAATTAAAATGATAGCTACTTATGTGGGACAATAAGGGACTATGAGGGAAGGGATTTGTGGAGGCAATTTACAATCTCTAATTCAGCTCCAGGGATGTGCTCCAGCACAGCTACCTCGCAATGGCTGTGCCAGGTAATTTGCTGGAACGCTCCACTGAGGCATCAGCCTGTTGATTGCCTGATGTGTAAGAGGCCTCAGACTGGGTCATACTCAACAATTAGTTTTAGTAAAAGACTGGGAAATTTTCCTTCAGCATTTGTTTTGGAATATATTGGAACATGCTTCCATATTGTAAGGGTTAAAATATGCAGAAATAAAATGCAAAATAAATTAAATCTGTGTTTTGTTTGAAAGAAAACATCGCAGATTAACCTAAGATCATTTTGTTTGTCACACTGCAATAAACCTTTACATCTGTACTTAAGTACTCTGACGCAAATACTACTTAGATCTTTAGGTTAAGCCACAGAATAAAAAAAAACCCAACTATTTATCACCTAGATCTAATCTTGATCACATTTTCTTCTTAGCTTGTAGAATATTCTGAAACAGATGGTTTTAACCAGCTTTCCAGTACCAAAATAAAAAACTGCTTTAATTAACGTGTAAGCAGTCATGGCTGTGCACTCCCTGCATGTGCATCTCCCCACAGCACATCTCTCCTTTGTCAGTGGAGCACTGCTGAAATTCTCCCATTCCCATTACTTCTGCAAACTTTTAGGACAGACCTTCAATTGATATGAATCAAAGTAGCTCCACTGACTTCATGGAGTTGTGCCAGTGCATAGAAGCTGAGGCTCAGTGTTCATATCTTAGTTCTCAATTTTTTTTTCCCCTGCCAAATGTGCTAAGAAAATAGGGGAATACAGAGGAAATTGCAAAAGCTGTTGTAGCATTCATTCATGGTTTGTTCCTTTCAGCAAATGCAAATGCACCAGAATGTTTTTTTCTTTTCTGAGTATTGTTCTCATTTAAATGTACACTTTGAAATAAAACAGGAGATGTGCTAATGGAATGAAGTATTAAGAAGCACACTCTTACAGAATCTACATAAAGGAGAACAACAGAGAGAATGACTTTCAATAAAATGGCTTTTCCACTGTAAAGAAAATGAGTTGTGCAATTGTATTTTTTTCTCCGTTATTATATACCATTCTGATTCCCAGGGAAATTATGATTTTTGACAAAAACAACCCATTCCTGCTTAAACCACATGCCGGTTCAGGGCAGCTTAGTGGATAATGCAGACAGAGTTCACCTACGGGACCTCTGCTTGAACCAACTTCAGGTTATAACCTAATTGGCTTCTTTGCCTGAGCTCAGTGTCTCCAGGTCAGGGTATGGATCAGTGCCAAGGCATTAGGGAAACTTGCAGCCCAGTTGCATGGCCCGAAGACAGACAACTTCAGTTACAAGCTCTGCCTGTCCTGACCCTGACCCCTCACTTGCACAAATATCCTCTGCTTGTTTTAAAGAAGAAGGAAAATCCACACTCTCTCCAGATCAAAGTGGTTATTTGTTTTTGTCTTGCAAGGCATTTGGACAAGGAAAAGGAATAAAGAGATGTATTTGTTTGTTTGTTTGCTTTTAATTTGAATAAGGATCAGAACTCTTGGAAAAAAAAATATGGAACCTAAATGATATCAGGGAAAAGTGATGTTTTTGAGATAGTGACTTTGAGGCAGTTGAACCAATGTGATCAAACATTTATGGTTTCTAGAAAAGAAATAGAAGGATAGGCTTGAGAAATGGGAGGGATCCAGAGCCATCCCAGCTGGAGTAGATTATTCTTATTAATCAATTAACACAAACAACAACAACAAGTTAATTCTTCAGCTTGAATTTCCCTATCATGGGATTAGATCCCTGATAGAACTGGTTTCAGAGGAGAATAAAATCCCTCCCTTAGCACTGAAGAAAGGAGCCCACAAAGGGATATTGACTGACCCGTGGTAGAGAATGATTTTTTCTTTCTTTCTTTTTTTTTTTTTAAGAAAACAGAATTTTGTAATTAAGTGACTTGAAGAATCTCTCTTTCTTCGTTGTTTTTTCTAACTGAATAGATAACCGATGAGATCCTTTACTGTTTCACCACAGAAAGGCTCTTTTAAAAATCTTCCATTGTTTTTCCCTGCTTTATATTAAATAAGCATATTGATTTCTGCAGCTAATCTATCGGTAGACAGTTTAAGCCTGATTATATTTTGGACTACTTAAAACTGTGGTTTTTTTCCTCAAAACTTCTGGCAATAATTATTTTTAACAAAAACAGAATGAACGCACATTAAAATATTTTCTATAGAAAGACTGTAAAACATACTTACAGAAACTTCTCTTGACATTTTAAAGACACTTTCAAAAAGTGGTTTTTTAGAACTTGAAGTTTTATTTTTGGTTATATAATTTGGCTACACTCAGTATTTTCTGGCTTTCTTTGGAAAGTAGCCAGAGGAAAGAAGAGGCTGTCACTTAGTCGAAATCTAATTTTTCTGGACTGGAGGAAGATGTAAATTTGCTAGAATGTACAAATGGAGAGGAATAAGAAAGTAATTAATTGGAGCCTCCTCTGTCCCTGCAAACAAACCAACCCCAAACCACCATATAAAAACAAACCAAAAAGCCAAATGATGCTGTTTCAGATGCTTGAGAGAGCAAGTAAACACAAAAAGGGGAGGAGATGTTTTACAGCTATAGGAATAAAATGTGGGACTTGAAGTGAGTTATGATGTGAAGCACTTTGAAAAGAGCACCAAATTCAAATACGAACAGCATTCCCATTTTGAACTCTTCATGAAATACTTTCTTCTTTCCCTCCGGAATGAAGGAAAAAGTGGGAAAAAACCTCTTGGACTGGTGATTGTGAGCAAGGGATGACTGCTACAAATGTGTTTTCTAAGTACCATTGTGCAAACCACTAAGGGGAGAATTCAAGTCAAAACTTGACTCTTTGTAAGGGTTACCTCTCATAGCCCCAGACAGCAGCATTTCCAGGTTTGGCAGGAAGGTAGGAGACCTCACAGTCTCAGCCCTGCACCCCCAACACAATTGCATGGAAACAGCAGTGCCAGGCACAAATGCCACAGGCTGGGACTCATCTGCTAAAGATTCTCCTGGAATCAGGTTGAAATTATTTTTTTGTTACATTTTGAATATGTCATTTATTAAATTCAGGCACACTTCTGGTCTGGGAATTTCTTGAGCGCTTGTTGGGAATATATTTTTTGAGTCATCTTGCATCATTTGCAATTTCTGATGAATTCAAAGCCTTCGTTAGGTTCCCAGAGGAAAACCTGTCTGTCACTAGCCCTCATCTGATAGGAATCTTGCAAGGGAGCTTTACAACTCAGGCGCCAGTTTTGAATGCTGGAAAAAGCAGCCCAAGAGATAAGAAAAGAGATGAGTGGTAGTTCCCTTAACAGTGTTTCATGTTGCCCGGAGTATCTCTTGAATATCTTATAAAAGGACAGAAAGAAAAACGCAGTAGGAATCAATTCAAATTAAATAACACAGAAAATATATTCTAGATAAATCAAAGTGTGTGATTTATTAATTCAAGCTGCACACCTCCAGTGATTTTTTCCATTGCAAGATTTTCACTGTGTGAGTGGGTATGAAATGCTCCACAGATACTGCTGTCATCTTTCCCTATCACATTGCAAATATGTTTATGCTTGAAACTTACTGCCTTCTCCTACAGTGAAAATAAATAGTGAATGTTCTTTTCTGCTCACCATGTTCCATGTTTCAGAAACTTCCAGAAATAAGTCAGAACAGCAATATTTATATAGTTAGGCCTGGCATATTTGTGTATATTAGGTAAACGTGGTTATTTGGAACCAAGCTGTGCCTATATGGTTCCTTCATGCTGTTTTGTTGTCTAGAGGCACAACAAGGCCAATTTTTTAGAAGAAAAATGTGCCATATAATTGCCACTTCGTGATTCATTCAACTAAAATTACAGAAAAAAAGAATCTCGGTCTCCCCTTTGATGCATTGTGCTGTTGTTCCACTTGGGCTTTTACGAGCTTTCCAATGCAACTGTACTGCTCAGTAAGAGAAAATACCTGAATTACATACACAAGTGCACACACACACACACACACACATGCATACTGATAAGGTTTGTCTAACCCCTGACTTGAGCACACATTTCAAAGATTGCCATAGAGAAAAGGATATGTTTGTTTGAAGGGGAAGAAAAGCAACACTGCTAAGAAAGGTACAAGTTGACATGGTAAATAAAAGCATCACAAGTGAAGGCAAAATTGGAGCAGGGAATAGTTGGGAGATGTGATTCAGCACTCAGGCTGGGAGATTATATTTAACATGAAGAATAGAAAATGTAAGGCAGCTCCTCCTGCTGCATATTCATTCTAATATGTGAAATGGAAAAGTGTGGGACCTAGCTTATTTGAGACAGATGCCACAAAGAGAAATGCCGTGTAGTTCCTGTTTTACACATATTTCCATTAAAACTGTGTGAAAACTAGAGGATGACATTACTGGTGCAGTGAATCTTTCAGCAAATTCACAGAATATTTTGCTGCACCAAGATGATATTTTAAAAGGGTGCAATTACATTTTCCATTTGGATGTTCGTCAGGATAAAGATGGCCCCTTGGAAAACACCTCGCGTGGTTTTTTTTGACACTGTCACAACAGAAACACAATAACAAGTTCCTCTTTCCAGTGCTGGTAGACGGTTTATTTATGCAAGAGCAAGACAAGAGTTACAGTAGGACATTGATGTCTAGCATCAAAGAAAAGCCTGGTTCAGGGCAGCACATGGGAAAAATTGCTCAAAATATATTCAACACAGGGAGGTTATCTCTGTAGTGCTGCTGAAAGCAGGAAAGCGTTGCGTTACCTGTGATGTAATTGCCATCTGAATGAAGGGATGATTTGCCCTGCTTATTATACAGCATTTATGTTAATACTGTTTGTGGTTGTGCTTTCTAATTCTTTCTGGCTTCTTCAGCTTCTTGCAGAGCCCTTCATACTGGGAAATGAGTCCAAATCATTTATATTCTTCCTAAAGTGAGTACTGGAGTTCCAGTGCATATCTTTTGTTCTTGCAGCATGTTCAGAGTTGGAAGATAATCCATACCTGTGAAATAAGAATGAAAGCATTGTGTGTAAACCTGGAATTGAATTTTCTTTTTTAATTGCATTTCTTTTTGATTTGCAAAGACAATGCAGAATTTCAAATGTTTGGAAAAAATGATGCTTTGAAAATATTTAGTTTTGAAGCCATCAACACAAAAAATTTCACAACAAAGGCTGAGAAAATTTTTGTATTGAAAGCATAATTTAAAAGCTTCATATTAAAAAATAGAATTTTATTTCAATATATAAAGAATTCCATGTTTAAATGCATTTTTGTCATTTCTGAAAATCTTCATACAGAGATATTGATACAGCATTACTTCTTTACACTGAATGGAAAAGAATTCTCTTTGTGTGGCAACACATGCCAGAGGATATGTGAGTTAAACTCAAAATCTTAAAACTTGAACAAAACAGTGAAGCAAAAATGAAATAGGTTAATCAAACAGATGATATATAAAGAAGAATGAAGGAAGACTTCATTTTATAACCAGTCATCAGCACTGTGTAGCTGGTAAAACTTGCAAAGCCTTTCAACTGAAATGAAATGACATTTTTCAAATGACTTTTTTTTTTCTGACATTTTGCAGCAAGTTATACTAATTCAGTTTCATACAAAAATGAAACTCATGAGTCCAGAATCCTGCTGTAAGCACATCTACCTCTTGTCACAAGACATCCAAGTTACAAACTGTGTAGACATGAAGGACCATGAGAACCCTCCAACAGCTGGAAAGTTCTCCTGGTGGCTGGGCTCCGATCACAAGCAAAAACGACAGTTTGCCTTCATACTGAAAGAAGAAATCTTTAATTAACAGTAGCACGTTTCCTTCTCTAATTACCTGCAGTTTTCCAAATGTGAAAATAAGATTATCTTCTTGCCATTGGACATAAGTGGCAGACATGTTTTAGTTTTGCAGGAAGCACTGGCTGAGCTGTCTGCCAGTAATTTCAAGACCCACTTTAGATCAGCCACATAAAGGAAGACTTATCATATTTCAAGACTTTTCATATTTCAAGAGACAAGGTTTACAATACCTCTTGTTCACAGGTGGTCAGTTCAAGGACTCATTAAAAGTTATGCAACTTTCCTATTGATAAATATGTGGAAATTATAGTCCAACTGTCTTAAGAAGTCACAGCCGTTAGAGAACACGTTCAGCATTAAAGGGAAATAACAAATTATTATTTAATGAGATGACTAGTCTTGCTATTGTTGCTTTATTTTCAAGTAACACTGAAACGGGCTCCCTGGTGTTTGTAGTTTCTGGCTATCTTTTTTTTCTCCTCATTATTAATTCTTTTTTTCTCCGTGCTAATCAGCCGAAGTGCTATGTGTTCAGAAGACTGATTTTTATGCTTTATTCCCTTCAGATTTAAGGGTTACTTGAAGAACTAGCCAAAGACTTAGGCAGTAAGTAAAGTCAAGGGCACACCTCATGACCACCACAACGTACACATGCAGAGTTTACGTGACTGTTACACCTCCGGGTCAAGGTTCATCAAGGATTTCCATAAATCCAATGGGTAATGTGCCAAATAAGATTAGAGAAGACTTCACATTATTGCACAATCCAATGAAAATATCATCTGCTAAGCTCCTTCTGGTGGGGACTGCAAGTAGGTAGCTAATATTAGCAGGTGTTTGTCTCAGAGGCAAAGGGAAGGCAGGAACACCTGCTAACATCTATGCAGAAGATGGGAGCAGCTATATGAACTTCACCTGTGGCAATGTCTTCCGTAAAACTGCGATTTTTAAGAGCGGAGATTCTGAGCATTGCCCTGTTGTGTCATATTCCTTTTTGTACTCTTACATTAGATTTAATCTCATCCTGTTCTGTACACCTAAATGTGCCTTCATTCAAAATTCTGTTTAAATTTATCTAGATGTACTTTCCTGATGCCTAATTCCCAACTCACAGACAGAATCACATTAATACATGGAGCAGGTGGATTTTTACATCTGATCTGTGCCTGTTTTATCTATACACATATTTTTCTCTCAAACTTTGACCTGCAAGAAAACAAGAAGGAAGAATGAATTTTGATACCTGCATCCTGGCACTGACATAATAATCTTCCAATATGTTTGTATTTGAGAATAAAGCAAAATGATTTTTTTGTTTTGTTTATTTTAGTTCCACGAAGAAGTAGTAGAAGTCTTAAAGAGGCAGGTCCATTTCTATTCGTCTCCTTCATAAACACAGTTAACAAACTGCCTCTCCTTTCATTAGATCTCCATCCTTTGTCCTCAAATACGAGCGGAATGAGATTCTGATATTGTCACTGAACTTGATGAGCACCTGACTCCATTAGTCATTTCCTTGAACTCAATGGTCTAGATTCTCAAATGGTATAAATCAGCATAACCCATTTCTATAATCTAAAAACCTAACCTGAGAAAATTATTTGTGGAATAAGGTCAAACACGATGACAGGAAGGGAATCTGGATCATAATATAAAATGTTATGAAGCATACTCATCCAGAAAGCCTTAAAAATGTAAAGTGAGAATAAATAGAAACAATTAGCTGTGTATGACAGATACAAATAAAAGGTACTAACCTCTCTAGATGGACCTTGCCTTTATATACTACCATGTTCGGTCCAAAAGACTATGTTTTTTTCCAGAAAAAGCTTGAATTCAAGATGCCCACTGGCTGATTACTGTGTAACACTCCCAGAAATGCAGCTGCAGTAATATTCACAAAAAGTTGAATGAAGCAGACTGAACATGATGTCTTGTCTAGAAGTGACTGAAAGCCAAACTCTGAAATCATAGTAAATGAACAGTGCCCAGGTCTTAATCCTCTGATGCCAATGGGAAGGAATGACGGATTTCCACATTTGCTGTGCAAAAGTGATGTCCCCAGCCACAACCTTGGCAATCAGTCAGGCCTCAGAGTAAATTAATGCAGACTACAGCTGTTCTAAATTTTGCCAAAATAATAATAATAAAAAAAGTGTCTACATCTCATTTCTGGCCTGATTCTCATTTGCTTGTTCTTTTCCTGGCTCACTGCCTTTTGCCTTCCAGTGATGCTGTAACAAGAAGAAGGCATGGAAAACATCTCTACTTCTCCTAGATCTTTAATAGCACAGTAGCTGGGAAATACATGCAGAAAGCAAGAGATTTGGTTTTAGTCTCCACAGGTTGAGGAAGATACAGACTTCAGATTTCCCTCAGAAAGTGTCCAGAATATGTCTGGTATCTCTGGGGCTATGGCCAACAGTTTTCAGCACATAATCAGGGTACAGAACTCCAAGCAGCATGAACATGATGTCTCACTCAAATTACAGTCACATGGCCCTGCAGAATGGAATCCATTCCCTAGTGTTTATAACTTGCATACTATACTACACAATTCAACTTAGTAGACTTCTTTGGAAACACAGTTAATCCAATACTGAGTGTTTGTAAAGACCAACCTGATGCATGGTGAGGAAATGCTACAAAAATAGAGTTCTGCTCTTTACAACTGCTTCCAAAAGTACCACCCTATCAGTGAAAGTGGGAAAGGTCTGCTAAGGTGATATATCCCACACCAGCCAGAGCTGTGGGTTCATGATGGATAGGATGAACTTTATAAAACACTTTTAATCTTTGGCCTTTAAGCAGCATAGCCAACAACAGGTTCACATCAGGATAGTGGCATTAGCCAAGACAAGTTTACAAATCCCTGAGTGTGCTTCCATCATCCCGAGCTTGAGATATCTGTCAGTCCACAGCAGATGCTGCTGTTGCTGTGCATGTGTCATGTTACTGAAACCCCTAGATAATGATTACGACCGATTATACAAGATGCCATGTTCCTTAATCATATCACTTACATTTCTGCTGAACAGCAGTGACAAGGTTTTGAAAGGAGAAGATCACAGCTGTCCAATAAAAAAAATCAGATAAAACAGACAGTGTTTGCAAACAGAAGATTATGCTAACCTGAAAAGTAGCTTTAGTGCTGTTGATTTTTGCACTCATCCTAACTGAGCTGAGCCCTCATTCATCCTTTCTGTTTGGCATTGCATCTGAAATAGAGATGATTGATGCATGAGCATGTTTGTTTCTGCTTTTTTTTTTTTTTTTTACATGGCTTATTTACAATTTTCTGTTCTCCAAGTGAGCATTTGAGAGGATTTTTTGTTGTTGTTTTTCTTTCCTTCCCTCACCAAGATTACGGGCCTCTGAGTACCAGGAACCGAGTACCAGTTCTGATGCAGACAGCTGGAGTGAGAAAATCCCCTCCTTGCCCTAGTGGCAACCCCAGCTCTAAGCTGAAGACATTCCTCCCTTTTTATATGCCGGCTCATTTTGGAGTCACTCTTGTGCAGAGACTGCCAACTGTCCTGAATTAAATGCAATGCATTTCAATATGAGTTACTGCCTACTAATGACTGAGCAAAACCAGTGTATTCATTTAAGTAAAGAGTTCAAGCAGGGTTCCAGGAACGGAGCACTGTGTGCCCTAGTAACAAAGCTATCTAGTTCAGTGCACAATCTGAACTATGCAGAAGAAAGAACCTTACACTTTTAAGCAGTTGTAACGCAGTACTACAGCACTTAGTTTTTGGTGAAAAAGTCAGATGTAATTACTATTTGACACAAAGGATTTTTGTCCTAGCTCTGCCAGTGTTCTATTTTAAATAATTAAAATTGTAATTTAAAACTTAAGTTGATCATTTCAATAAACCTGATTCAGTCCTCAGACAGGGCCAGTTGTGTCGCTGTTAAACTGTTGATCAGCCCAGTGTCACTGCTTCTCCTTCATCAGAGCATGTACCATCAGATCTATAATTCTTTTTCACTTATGATCACAGAGCTCCAATATGGGTGTAGCTTGACCCAGGTTAAGCTGATTTAGCTAAATGCATAATTTTTTCACATTCTGTCATGTGAAAGATACAGGCGTTGAGCTGAAGTTGGGAGTGCAACAATGAGAAAAGTAATGTATTTATGCATGTAAATTTTCAGAGATGGTTGTGTCTGGACACGACTCTCTGGCAAATCTTTGACTGCTAATTGTCCAAAGAAATTACATGGATTAAAACAATGTCTTGGATTTTCATGAAGCTTTAGATGACTGTGATTTCTAGCATTAACATTCACAGAAAGTGAAGGCAGTACAACTCACTGAAAGAGTGCTTTCAATTTCCTTTCAATCTTTCTGTCTCATTCGCACTGTTACAATTTTGTGAAGAATAAGACCATAAGTCAACTAAGAACAAATCAAATGGCCTTCATGGTATAAATCACAGATCTAACTGGATGCAAATGGCCTTCACAGGTAAGGGCCATACCCCTGGGTTCCTTTTGCCTTTCAGACTGGTTGCTAGTGGCTACCTGCCCACTGGCAGTAGAGATGTGCTATCAGAGATGTCCTACAATGCCTGTGTTATTTTTTCAGACTATTTTCATGAATACACAAGGGAATGATATTTATCCATACGGGAGAAGAAAAAAAAGAACTGAACCCTGAAAGCACCATTGATTTGTGCCTTAAATTATCCTTTTAAACTGTTATTAAACTAATAGTTCTATGAATTTCTGTTGCCAGAGTTTTCAGTTCTACAAAAGTTATTAAGTCAACTTCCTCAGGAACTCACGACGTAAACATCTAATTTAAATAATAAAGCTATGTTTAACCTGTGATAAGCCCTAAATTGAAGAATATTCTGAGCTGGAAGGGACACAGAAGTATTACTGAGTCTAGATCCTAACAGGGAGTCCAATCCCTCTCAAAACCAATGTGCCATATGATGGATAAATATATTTGCTCCTTTTCCCTTTAGAACACTCTCAACTTTGGATATTGGACTTCACTGAAAATCAGGAATATGAATGTAAATTGAGATGCACAGAACTGTAATTTCTGCTTAGGTAAGTTATGCCCTTCTAAATAAACAAAGATGATTGCCTAGGGTTTGCTTAAACTCCCTAATATAACATCTATGGACCATATGTGACCACATGTGGTATAAATAAAATGGAAGTATAATAGAAAAAGAGATAAACATATAATTAAAAACAGCATAACAAACACTTGTGCTCATTCATTTTAATGACTGCATTCTCCAGTTTATAGAGCAGTTGCAGATCCATGCTGTAATAGCTGTGTTGACCACACGCCATAAAATGCATCAGTATAGGCTGGATCCAAATTATTCAATACTTGTAATAAATCTATCCCATTAACTAGACAAATATGCACAAGCAACAACTCTGGTGATAATGTTGGGAAGTGACATGTTGTTATTTAGTTATGCTAGCTAGAGGGAACCCACTAGTAATTACTATTGCCTTTTACTAAGAAACAAACAAACAAAAAAATTAGTTTAGCTTTTAACATCTCATAATTATTTATTTCCTCCTTTATCTGTAATTTGAACTGAAAAAAAAAAAAGATTATGGCCTTGAGAGCTTCAATTCTGATTACTTTTTTGTAAGCCCACTAAAAGGCATCAGTCATACCATTTATTTGTGAAAATGAAATCTTCATATATTGAAGGTCAATTTTAGCTGAACTAATATAATCAGTAAACGTCAAGGTTCCTTTACCATTAAAATTGTCCGTGCTATGAGTCTTTTGATATTCTATGCTTAACCTTGAATCATGCTATGTATGTTGTGTGAAGGGAGGATAGTGAATTCATGTTACAGTATAATGACTGTGTCATCATGGCCTTGATTTTAAGCTGGGTAAAGCAAATATCCAACAAGTATAAGACTTTCTAAAATTATTTGAAATTAATACACTCTTGAAGTACCTCCTCTCACCTCAACATAAGCAGCAGGTCACTTAATGTCTTCAAACAGGTTTTAGTTACAGTTTCATCATCACTTTTGAATATATTTCTTAAAGCTGAAAGATGGTTACACATAACAAGAGCAAGTATTGGTATTGAAAAACACTTTGAGGTTTGCACAGACAAAATCACACAACAATTAAATATTTATCGCAGTCTGTGATCAAAACACTCTCACCACTACAGGCTGGCTGGCTCTTGCAGGTGTACAGCTCTGCATTACCACACCGAAAGCTGTCACGCTGGGCCAGCTGTTTTAAGAGGAGGATTTGTGTAAGCAGTTCGCTACTCACAGTTTGAGCATGAGAAGTGGCACTCAGAATGCCCTGCTTCTGTCATCTCAGCTGAGAGGAGTGCGAGTCGAGGGTGTGCGGGCTGCTTTGTGAGGACTAGCAGGGCAAAGCTTGTCAGAAGTTACACTGGCTAAGGAGCTTACAGATTATGCCTTCGGAAGGTGCATTCCCCTTGGAAAAAGGGAATGGAATAGCATTAGGCAGAAAATTGTGTACTTTTGTAAAGATGCAAGATATACGTCTGAGATCTAGGTGCTGTGGTTGTAAGCTACAGTTCCCTTTGGATGGAGCATGCCTAAACTTCAGCTTTATTTTCTTTAGTGTCTGAATGGATTAAACGCACATGTCTTCAAGCCCATACCTCATGATCTCTGGAGTACTGTGGAAAAGAATATGGTCATCCTATTGTTTTTCATTAAAGTGCAGAAAAGTCATGTACAACCCTCTGTCCCTTCTAGCCCATGTGCTATGAAGGAAACACGGAGCAGAAGAGGTGGTAAGAAGCTGCTTCTTGGAAGACGATGCTGTGTGCAGCAAGTGGCTAAGGGATACTTCAGCTTGCTGTGACCTGAAGGCAATGTACAAGTCAAAACCACTCTGGATTCAATTATAAAAGTCTCTCAGATCTTCACTTCACTTAGTAAACTAACCACAGTACCAAATCTATCATTTACAGAGAAACACATTTTTGAGAAATGCTCTCTGATGTTTTTAGTATGCAGATGAATCAGTAACTAAATTGTTTCTCTAAGTAGATAACATGGTACTTGAAAGATAGTCAATGCATTTAAGTACTTTGCTAAGAAGATGGCAAGGATGTGTGCTCAGGGGCAGGTATTTCTAGATTCAATTCTGGCAATGAAGATGGCAGTGCAGTTTTGTTCTTGTTCTGCAGCTCCAGAGGATATGAATCTGAGATCTCTCCTTAATTTGCTTCTGAAGCCTTCCGTCTCACTACCTTTTCCTATTTCAGTTCTGTTGTAAAATAGGTATTCGATCATTTGCAGTGAGGAATGAAAATGATAATCAGTGTGATGCTGCCAACCTCAGATCAGGGAAGGGTCAGGCTGGATGGAGTCTGTAGAAGAAGGATGTTGACCTGAAAGCACTGGCAGGCCAGAGCTCTTCACAAACACAAGTGCCTCCTCATTTTTAAAAAAGAGGCTTGATTACAGAATATATTTAAATGAGTTGGTGCAGAGTTGTGTTAAAAACATCACACACAAAACTGACCCAAGAAAGATGCAGTGCAGATTTACAGCAGTATTGCATCACTTACTCCAGTGAAATGATTTTGATCTGCGTAAACGAGATAAACTGAGGCCTGAGCCTTATTGTTCCAGAACTGAATATCTGGAGATGACTTAAAATGTCTATTTTGTGCTTCTAAAGCAGTCTGCACCAAGGTAGAGTATGAAGAACTTACTTGCTGAAAGATCTGGAGAAAAGATTTACAACAGGGAGTGAAAGGTAAATATAAAAATAATCAAGGATGCACAGGCAAATTATCCACAGCACAGGTTGTTTTTGCTCTGCATTTTCAATAATTCTGTTCCTTTGGATGAAATTGCTAACTAGAAGCAAAGCATGTGCTGAATTTTGGGTTCATAATTCAGTTCTAAATTTTAACTTTAATTTCAGGTTTTCAAGTCTAATGAGAGGTCAGAAGAAATTTTAACTGCAAACTCTATGCCAGCAAGCAAAATCTCCTCATGATTTGGTGCATATCTGCATAACATAAACTCTTTAAAACCGTGTTCCAAAATATTTCAGATTGATTTGTTTTTCCAGAATATCTCTGCTGAAGAAGAAGCAATGTCAGGCAAGTCTATAAATAGAACAGTACAGTATGAACTTTTGAACTGTGAAATCTGGGGGATGTAATCTTCCTGCTAAACAGAGGCTTACAGCAGATATTAAAAGCTCTGATAGGAGCCACGCCAGTGTTTGAGCTGTCTGTTAAAGGAAGGAAAATTGTGAACTGTACAGTGCACCGATGCATTAGAGTTAAGGTTGCTTCACAATCACTCGTGCTGGCTGAAT
Source organism: Bambusicola thoracicus (assembly GCA_002909625.1). Classification (NCBI taxonomy): domain Eukaryota; kingdom Metazoa; phylum Chordata; class Aves; order Galliformes; family Phasianidae; genus Bambusicola; species Bambusicola thoracicus. The sequence goes on along the minus strand of PPHD01004730.1, from coordinate 7,991 downwards.
AAGTTCATTTGGCTGTTTTTGTGTGTGTGTGTGTGTGCTTGTGCATAAACATGCTGTGACCAAGTGGCTTACCAGCATTAGATGTCTTCATACTGAAGTGAAATAAAAACATATTTGGAGTGAACGCAGTTAATTTAGATCATGTAATGCAATTTTTAAGTGATGGATTTGGTGGGATAATCAGGCGATGTGGCTGTTAGCGTTGCTTTTAGTGTAGAAATGCTGATTTTCATCAGCTGAGGATCTGACCCATGGAAAGTACCACATGAAAGAGTTTACTGCAGTTTCCTGCAGCTGAGTTTCCATTTGTCACCCTTTGAGCACACACAGGACTGTGCCCTCTTCTGCACAAAGAAGAGACATCACTTCCCAATACCATACATTACACCATAAATTACCATCCACGTAATAGCCAAATCGCCATAGCAGTCGTGCTGCATGAAGAAGTTGCTTTCCAGAGACACAGGTGTGCAGTCCAAGTACTTTGTAAGGGGAGAAACCCACACCCCTCAGCTTGCAACAGGGCTCAGCTGCTCATAACATGGAGGGAGAGGCACCTGTAATGCTTTTTTTTTTTGATCTGACAGCATCCACACCTTTGCATTGGTGTAGCCATTGGTTGTTTCAAGCAGCTGCCACAGTTGCAAACTTTCCTTTGAAAAGGGACCAGGAAAATGCAAACTCCCTGACTTTAGGAGCTGGGATTTTCAGGAAAGCTGCCGAGAGTTGCACAGATACTGAAGAAAATGGAGGCAGCAGGTAATGACAAGGGACACTGTGACTGAATGGGAAAGGAGAGCCTCCAAACAAGGTAGGCCACCCAGCAGCACCTCTGCCTGCCCTCACAGCCGCCATTTTGTTTGGCTTTCAGCCACAGCCACTGCCCTGCCATAAAAGAGCGGGAAAAAAAAGATGTTGAGGTGCGGCTGCTGGAGGCCTGGGTTGCTGCGGTGGTCCTTCATCAGTGCCTGCAGCTGTGAGCCTTTAGCAGGGATTTGATGGGGCTCAGTTGCCATAGCCTTCCCTCAGCCTTTATCATGAGGATCCGTGAGTGTTCTGGAGTTCTTTTGCAGCATTTGGTCCTGGCCTCGAGATGTGCTGGTCAAGAAGGCAACAGATCTGTGAGTAAGCCAAGTGCTGCTGTGGTGTTTTTTTGTTCCTTGCTTTTTTTGTGTGAGGGGTTGATTGCCTTAGGGCTACTGCTGAGCTCTCTAAGGAGGGCAAGCTGGGTTTGTTGCTGAGGACTTTCCTGGTGCCAGTATTAGTTCTGGGTGCTGGTTTTTGCTTGTAGAAATTGCTCAGTGTGGCTGTGGGGAGGTTTCAAACCTGTGTGACCACCACTCAGTTGGCTGGAGATGGAGTTGTGTCTTAATGAAGGTTTCTTCCCTTTCTTGTATTGCTGCTTGAGTTGTGTTTTCCTTTGGTTTCTCTAAAGTTGGTGCTGTGGGACACGGTGGTGTTTGCAATGACTTTGTGGCATGGAGGCATGCAATGTGTGGACAGTTAAGTGCATGCACTGCCTACATGGGATATGAGCTATAATGTTCATAGATGTTTCGGAACACATGTTTGTTGGTGCAGTTCCTCAAATTTGTACTTTGCATCTGAAAAGTGAACTCCTTTGTTGAGGACAGGGTAAGAAAGACTTTGCCCTTCTTTGAGTAGGTGGGTAAAGCAGAGGGGACTTCTATCTGGTACAGCTATGGCCTTTGGGTCCTGAGTCTGCTTGGTGGACTATGAGTAGAAAACAAGACTGACTAGCATACTTAAACTCTGGAAGTTAGTACAGGTTTCACAGACCTTCTCTGAAATACAGCTCCTAGAACTGACTGTTGTTCTCCCTAATGAATACGCAGTATAAATTTCTACAGACAGGAGTTCCACTTACTTTTCTTCTGCAGGTTGACTAATGTATTGATTTTTTTTTTTGCTTTTTTTCTAAACACAAAAGAAAAAAATTCAAGTGAAACCTAATTATGTCTTTCTGTTTCCGAACAGTTTGGGAAATTGCACAGCAATCAATATTAAGTACATCTTATGCCAATTTAGAAACATATTCTGTCCAGATATGTGCTTGATAGAGCTCTGATTTTTGTGTAATTTAGGCTGAAAAGTAGGGTAATGTGGATTTTCCAATTAGCTTATGTTAAGTCACTGTTCTTCCACCTAAATTTTCTTAATAGCTTGGTTTTTAAAAGCATGGGTGTCTGTGTCCAAGGGAGTAGAATAAAAAAGAAGATAATCTTTTCAGAAGGATGAAAGACAAGTGGATTAACGCAGAGTTTGAGATTTTTGTGAGAAATTTAGACATGCAGACTAGTGCTGCAGGGAGAGCTTCTGCTTGTGAAACTGTCACTTGTTAATTAAGTTAATGTCTACGGTGCTCTGAAAATATAAAACACTATGTAAGTGCAAGTATTATTATTCATGATGCCAATTTTGACAGGTTTACTGGAATAAGCTTTGCAATACAATCTAAGTAAATGTTCTAATGCTTTACTCATTTGTAATGAAACTTAAAAACAAGAAAGTAAGAACTGAAGCCCAGCCAAGGCTGGCAAACTAACTGGAGTCCCTCGTTTAGTGTTCTCCACGAGCACTTCCTGTGAATAAGGTTAAATCAAAGGTAACATGGAGCCAGTTACCATCTTCTAGAGCTCTGCAGGGAAAACCTCAGGTGTATGGTGGGCTACACTGGCTTATTGTGACTTTAAGTTGTCCTGTTAGGAGATAGTTGGTCCCTGGTAGCTGTAACACAAAGCGTTGTAGCCATATGGCTGGTGTGTCCCTCCTGTCACCAATAGACTCATTCCTGTCACAGACTGCAAAAGGGGAGTGGGGTAAGATGTCAGTCCTATGTAGCTGAAGAGTGCTTTCCTCCTCTAAGGGAAATCCCCACTGGCCAATTAAATTGGTTTGTGGCCTAAGTCTCTGTTGTCCTAGAGGGGCTGTAAAAGGGAAAATGTTTTTGGAGTGGCCTGCATTGGTATTAGTGCCTGAGCAGATACAGAGCTGGTCAGTAGTTTTGTATGTGGGTACAGAAAAAGTGAACGCATTAAATACATTATTGTTCCCAGTTGATGGGGTACTTGTAGTTTGTGTGTCATTTGGATACAGAAGCATATTTACATGTAGATATCAGTCCTAGCAAACAGAATAGTTTTCTCAATGTCTTGGGCGTGTTTCCTTTAACTAAAGGCCACGTTTTTTCCATGAGTAGAGCTAACAAGGCTGGCCTGTGAAGGGGACGTGCTTATTTTGAAATGTTGTTCTTGAATGTACTTTAAATTATTTTTCCTTTCCTGGCTTAATTTTCTCCTATCTTGATGGCTTCAAACTGGTGCAAAACAGTGTGTAATGCAGAACTAAATAAAATTAAACTCATGTGACCTTATGCATTTCTTATACATTTCTTTCCATGTATTCTATTTCAACTGTAGTTTTGTATTTTCTGAGAAGTCCTGTCCAGAAGATGTTGTACTAGTTTAGACAAAGCAAGCATTTGTATAGTTTAATTGCAACAGGAAAAGTTCATGGATTATTCTGTATTTTGGTTTTGTTCTGCTAATGTGTTGAGTGTGCATGTGCGTGCACACACCTACACTCAGTGGTTCCAGCCATGTGAGACCAGCCACTCCACTGCTTAATGGCATTCATTTACTGACTGGCAGACACACTTCTTTTCAGTGCCATGTGTCCTGGTTGCACTGAGAGACCTTCAGGGCTAGTTCTGCTGTATGCTCGGGTCAAAATTATTGTGAACTCATTTGAAATGAACTTTGGTATTGTACTGAATTAGTCAAACACTACAAGCACTATTAGGAGAGGAGGATGATGTGGTTATTTGGGTGTGGGGTGGTAATAATCTATTTCAAGAGTAACAGCAGCAAGTGAGGTGTATGCTAGTAACTTTATTTTCTTGCTATGTAATATATCTTTAGTCTTCAACCTCACAGCTGATCTTGATCAAAGATTGTCTGAATCCAGCCATGACTCTGTCCTTTCTCATGGATCTAGAAAAATAAAAGTAGTAGTACTTTCTTTCCTCTCTACATTGGAAAATATTGTAGTATATGAGAGCTCCTAACAACATGAGTTTCTTATCTGGTAGGAATAGCTGTTTAGAATTGATGCTTTCATCTGTCAAAGCACTTAAAATGATTACTGCCCTCAGTGTAGGCGATAAGGAATGGTACCTTGGGTGGGAAGATCTACTGGTTCTCTCAATTTTCTTGCCTGCCAGACAGCAGTCAGCTGTTACTGAGTAAAGTAACTCTTGAAGCATCTTACTGGGGCAACTTGAAACCTCTGCTACTGGGGCTGTGAACTGAGAGAGGGGTTTCTGCCCTGTTCCCCTCTGAGATGACTCATCTTTTGTTACCCGGATGTCTCCTGAATCAGTTTCCTGTTTATGGAGTGGCAGTTCTGGGATTTGTAAGTAAAATGGCTTCATGCTATCAAGACTTTGCAGCCTATTCCCCATGTGGAACAAGAAAGCAAAGGAACACAACAGAAATAAAAGTGAGATTAGACTTCAGCAGTTGCTGGTGTCCTGATGTAGCAACGGGTGATTTAAAAATCTAGGCAAGATGGCTGTGCTGATACTGGAACTATAAATTGTATGAAGATCTGAGTCTTGACATTCAAAAAAAAAAAAAAAAAAAAAAAAAAAGAATTAATGTATCTTTGCATGTATTAATGACTCAGTAAGATAATCTGATATAAAAGAGATTTGAGTTTCATACACAGTTTGTTTTTAATGCTGATAGTGATCATTAAACAACATGTACTAGAAATGCCTGATCATCAAGGAGAACAAATCTTGCACAGATAGATTGTGAATATGAAGACCCTGAATTTGATAATTTGTTCATAGGTAAAAACAGGTCAATAGATGGAGATNTGCAGTAATAGGTTGTCATTCTAAAACAGATATATGGATGTACACCTTGGATGCTCTGGTTACTGAATATGGTGCAGCTAGTACATTGACCCTGTCATGAAAGCACAAATAGTCAGACTAGGGTCCTTAAGGCATTGCTGTCTATTATAAATCAGTTAGAATAATTCATGCTATAGATTTCCCAGTGCTGAAAAGCCTTTTATTCAGCAGAGTATAAACATATATCACATCTTATGGAATTTTTTACTTCTTTGTATGAGTCAGGTTTAAAGAATCCTGCAAGAGAGGAACGATGCACTGTACAGACAATTCCCTAAAAACCCATTATATAGAATGGTGGAATAGGAAGATATTGTTTGGCTCCAGGATCATTTTAACAGCTTGAGTCATACCTTTGTTATTAAGTTTGGAGCACGTGTGAAGGAGCTAGCAGTAAGCCTGTATGTAGAGCATACAGGGACCGTGTCTGGAATCAAGCTGAAAATGCAAATAGAACTTTTCTGGTTTGGTTTCTCAACACAAGTTAGAGCAGCTTGCACCAACTGGTAAAGGCTGCAAAGGGCTATTTTGCCAGCTGGGAGGTGCAAGAGTGTAATAATGCTGCTGGCATGCTGCCTGTGCCAGCCACAGGGAGGAGAGTGGCAGCGAAGCCAATGTGCTTCTCAATGCCATTGAAGAGAGATTTTCCACAAACCAGGCTTAAAGACAGCTTGTACCACTTGGGAGTGAGGCATTGTGGCTCTAACATAACCAGAGACCTGCCATGAAACATTTACTCCCTGTGTAATTCAAATCATTCTTATATCTCTAAATTTTCCAGAAATGTTAAATCCAGTTGATAAGTCATGAGGAGCTGACTAACGTGCAGTTCTGTAGGTTCTTATAAATGGCCTTGGGAGTGAAGGAGTTAACTGACCATCATCAATTACAGCATCAGAGGGGGTGATTAGGGCTGAAATTGCAGGGAGGTTTTTAATTTAGCCGAGTAGAGGAGACGCCCCCAGCTTAGCCAAGCTCATCAGATCATATACTTCTTACTGCTTCATCCGCTTACCATGCACTGCCACTCAGAGCTATTGTGCATGGAGAGGGCACTGCGCAGGCGTCATGATACGATATTATTCTGTTGTCCAGAAATCCACCCGAGACTTGCTGTCACTTCGCCTGCTGCAGTAGTGCCTATCAGACAAAATTCCCACAAGAGCCCAAAATCAGGAATCAATCAGCAAATTATGGAAAGGAAAAAATCACACAGTTTTTAAGCTGAACATGAAGTAATTTCTCTACATGATATTCCCCCCCTTCAATAGAGTCTTGTTGAAGTAGATGGGCTTGCTCCTAGAAGTAAGGATGCATACAGCTTTATGCATTAGAATCTGGGATGAATCAGTTGGATATTTGTATTTTGCCTGGATCTACATGTATTCAACAAAATTGGTGTAGGGATTTCAATATATAAACAGCTTAAAGTTTTTGGTGATTTTTATTTTGTAAAATAGGTTAGTTAGTGGACTTTGAGAATTGCCTTTGGAGAAGGACAATAAACTTCAACCCACAGAGAGAAGCCCAAAGGAGGGAGAAGGTGCAGAGGTTTGGGGCATGTTGTAGCTGTGGCCACCAGGGAAGAGTCTGGTGTCAGTGTGGCTGGGGGGAGCAGCTGCTTTGTTCCAGGGGCATACTCAGCTGAGCCTGGTGTGGGGATGTGACCACTTGCTACCCCCCTTCCCCCCCATTTTCCATCTGCTCTTGTGCAGTATTTCTAGTAGAATATGTGGAGTGTTTTGGTGTTGGATGTTAAGGATTCATGGTGTTTGTAGGAGGAATTGCAATCAGACATGTTTCTAGAGTAGCCTTCATCTGGGGAAGGGAGGCAAGAAAGAAGGGCTGCAGTAATCCTACAAGAGAGTGGATTGGCCTTGATATGAAATTCACTGAGGTGACTGGGCTTTGGAGATGTAAATAATAGGTCTCTTGCAGGCTGCTTTCACTCCTAGATCTAGAAAGAAACCACTTGATTCCACTCAAAACTTGAGAATAACAAGATCAGATCTATGCCGGTGCGGCATTAGTGGAGAAGATGGCAGGGAAAGTAGCACTAGGCTTTGTAATATTGCAGTACTACAGTCACTGGGGCTGAAATCTTACACATGCTCTTGTCATAAGAGATTGTTTAATAGTGTGCAGGTATATGGAGGCAAAACAGTTGCTCCATTTTGTTTGACAAACTGTTTTATTTTGACTTTTTTAATACAGCATTTTGTGCAATCATGGAGACATTTACCATGTAACATCAGTCACCTGTATAATCCTACTGAACTCATGTAGATGAAAATAAGAGGCTTCTGAAGGGTATTAGCAATGTGTTGCCATTTTACAGCATGCGCTGATGCTGGAGGAGATTTGGCAGCCTTACCAGCCCACCCCTAGTTTTGAAATGTGAGCCTAGCTTTTTCCTTGCTGCAGAAGAATAATCAGAACTAGTCCTAGAAATGGTCTATAATGAAGCAATGGGTATTTTAACTTCAGAGTTATCAGTGGGTGATCCTTGCTCCTTATATGAGCAAATTCCCATTGATTTCAGAGGAATTGAAACCTGAAAACAGAGAAGACAAGGGTTTGATTAAGCCTTGGTGTAATGTAATGCTAATATGTTTCTTCTTTCTGATCCAAAACCTTTGTTCTGGTTACTAAAGCTATCTTACAATGGCTAGTTCCTCTTGTGCACTAAAACTTGTTTTATTAGTATAAGAAAAATTAGGAAAATCAAACAGCCAAACCTGAGAGCAGCTTGTGGAGCTGTGGCTGCTTTGCTTTCTCAGCAAGCTGTGAGCAGTGTTTCTGGCTGCTTCTTCTTGCAGTGCTCCTTGCAAAGGTGGAAATGGAGGTCCTTCTGGAGCTGGTGGAACTCAGACACTGACAAAAGGGCTGAACAGCTCTAAGTTGCTGTGGTAATTTTAGAGCTAAATGGTTTGGAAGCGCTTTTCATGCTAGCGATGAAGCCTGAATGTCATAGGAATGGCTACAAAGCTAGAGCTTAATGCAAAGGGCTTGCAAGCTGTTAAATGATCTGAAGTGGAAGTTAGTAACA
>PPHD01004729.1:0-27921 GCA_002909625.1 Bambusicola thoracicus | reverse complement strand
TTTTTTTTTTTTTTTAAATTATCTTTGCTCTGCCTTCCTCCAACCCTTGCTCCACACAAAAGAGTAACTCATTTTGTTATGTCCATAACCCTTGTTTCTGTACTGGTAGCTCATGCCCTCCTGAATGATTACCAGCTATGACTTTTATCTGCAGTGAGGCCGGTGTTCTTGTCTGATGTTGCTTTAAACCATGTTCACCTTCATGCATACATGCTTCATACATACACCTGCATCCTTTGTGAGCACTTGACTATTTATGTAGCATGTACCAACATAAATGTTCTTGTGTGAAGGAGAACTAAGAGAGTTTACAAAATCTAAAGGAAAGAGGTCAAATGTATAACGTCTACGCACCCCTGTAGACTGCATTGTTCAGTAATTAACAGAAAGCTGTTTAATGGGAATTGGTAAAATCCTTTGTGCTCAAAATAAATGGAATCTACTATTGATCTGCCTCTTGACAGTACTGTTAAGGGATGGTGTTCTATATATATTTCTGAATACAACTTCAGGAGCAGAGCAACGATTTCTTTGCTGGAGTGATTTTTTTTTCTGTTGTGAAGGATTGTTAGAGGTTCCATATGAGAAATTCTGGTGAAAGCCTACAGCATTGATTTTTAATAGCCAGATCAATGAAAGCAGGGCCTTGAGTCACTTCAGTGAACCTCTCTAATTAGGAGCATGGGATTTGCCGTGGCAGATTATGCCAATGGTTTCCTGAGTCCAGCATCCTGCCTCCAGGATTTTCTGGGTTTGGTGCCCTGCCTGCTTTCCCTAGCCATGTGTTAGGTCAGCTCCCAGTGAAGAAGCAGAATTTTTCTCTTCATGATATGCAGATCATTCTTTATCCCAGAGGCAGAGGATGGGCAACCAAAGTCATCTTGGCCAGCATGTCTGCAGGGACAAAGATGGTCATCCTCTTTATATAGGCTTAGACTCTGTTTACTTGCAGCTACTTCCTGCTAGGAGAGGAATTTGTTGAACTCTTCATAAATATACAAATGAACTTAAGTAGACTGCAAAGGTATCCGTTTTCATTATGCAGGCTGGTGGAAGAAGGAGTACCATCTTATGTGAGAACTTATTTCCTGTGTTCCCATAGTTTGCTTCGTCGGTAGTCGTGCTGCCTTTTTCTGCACATTTTATTTCCATCTGCTGACAAATGTGCAGCTTCAAACCCACCCAGTTGTCTTATAACTATATAATTGGCAAATAGATCATTATATCGAGAACGCTCCAAAGCCTTTAAATGGAAGCAGGGGGAACTAAGCTGAAAGCAGGGTCATCACAGACAATTTAATTTAGGAAGTTAGCAGCCAGTAGAAGATACAGTTAGATTTCTATCTGTGAAACAGATGGCTGACTGCAAGATGATTACACTTTATTTTTTGTTGGTGTTGTTTGGGGGAAAGAAAGAACTCATAAGATTTGGTAGCCTATCAGCAGGAGCAATTTATGCAGAGCACCATATTCTTCAGTGTAAAATATGGTGAAACCCCGGGGATTGCAGAGTGGGCAGAGCTTTTTGCTGTCTCCAAATACCTGATAGGCATAGCAATATAGTAAATGGCAGAACGAAACAGAAATGCTGCCACCTATGGATAACTGGTTGGTAGTATTTTCATATATAAGGATGTTATCTGCAGGTATTGTTGGCAGAAACATTTGGAGCCAGATACCTGTGGAGAGTGTGTGTCCGTATCTGCCTGTCTACGCAAATATATATGTGTATATTCCTTCTTCCCCAGTGAAAAGCGAAAATAAGGTTTTAAAATGCTAGAAATCTGGTATTGGTTTAGGTTTTTCAAATGCATCTGTCACTTCCTGAACACGTGGCTGCTTATTTTGATGGCTAAATGGGAATGGAACTCTTGAGGTCTGGCTCTGATTGGGATGCCGAACCCTTCTGAGATTCTTTGCCTTGGTGTGCCCCTCCAGGAGCCAGTCTTTGCCATGCAAATGAAAGCTCTGCTGTCACCAAGTATTTTTCACTATGTTAAGAGCGCAGCTGAAAATAAAAGGAGGTCTTTCAGAAGAAGGTCATACCTAGGGTTTGCATAGCCCACTGTCCCACTTCTGACAGTGCCCAAGAGCACGAGTGTTGGATGGAAGAGCGTTACAAGCATTTGTAGAACACACACACATGCATTTTTTTAGAAAGGTGATCGACCTTTTCTTGTTCTTCCCACTGCCACTAATAATCTTCAGGAAACACTGGAAGAAATACCTAATATTCTGATGCTCAATGTCAGTACTGTATTCCTGTTCTGAAGAGTTAAATGTGTGGCTAGACTCCTTCAAAGCAATTGAGCACATCCTTGAAGGAAGCATGTGGCGAAGCGCTGCTTGGGTTTGGGACCTGCTTGCTGCTTCTTTGCTCCTTCTATCTCCAGAATTTGCACCCCACTTGCTTGGTGGTTGCAGATTTCCATCCGTCTGCTGGCTCCATCCTCCTTTCTGCCCTCCCACGTTTCAGAAGGCTTCTCTCCAGTTGGCAGCTTTGCCAACTTCAGAAGTCTTGCCTCTCGCGAAGCACCCTGGGCACTGAGCTGAGTGAGACTTTACATGAAGAGCAGCAGTGTTGGCTACGGGCTGAGCCCACCCCACTGAGCCAGGGCCGGAGGGAATGCTGTTGTGTCCTTGGCTGGAGTGGGTTAGCATTGGGTCTCAGGAGTGTGAGTCAAATGCCAATTTCTGTCATTGTTAATCCCCGCGGCAAATTGCTTTTGTTAATAAGCAAGAAAAGCCTTTGTAATGTTTCTGTCCTCACGACTCGAATCAGATAACTTTAATCTTCACACATTACTAGGAGTTGAAATGATTTATAGTTGTATCCCTTTGAGACCAATTTTATTTTCCTTTGGAATTGCTTCATAACCGTGAGCATTGTTTTGGTAAATTAATCCTAATTTATTTTCTTTTGAAAGCAATCAGGAGAAAATGGGCTAGAGGAATGATTTTGTGCTCAGGGTACTACGAGGCAAGGCAGGTTTGATTTTTCTGCCCTTTTCAGCTTTTGCTCTTCCTTACCTTTTCTTTCTCAGAGTCCAGAACAGCAGTTAAGGTTTCCTGGGTTGAGCCTGCCCAGAGGAGGTGCTGCTGAAGTCACACAGGCTTGTGAGCTGGGTGAAAAACGCCCAGTGAAGCTTTAGTGGCTGCTTGGAACAGCAGGTTCCACTTGACACCTCCTCTGACAGGAGAAAATTAGCCTGATCTGGTTGGAAAAGTCCAGAAGACTTGATGGGAGCTAGAGACAAGGCATGCCAAAATTTCTAACCTTGGAACCCTCTGGCTTGGAGGAAGCAGGGCTGGGGGCAAGGAGCTGCAGTGGGATGTAGCTGAGACAGAAATCTGACCACATGCCTGCATGACCCGGGCTAAAATTAACCCCACCAGCCTCGCATGCCTCCCCGTGCTTCATCATTTGGCTGCAGACCACTTGAGAAGGAAGAGCGAGCTGGGCTCCAGCAGCATGCATTTGTGTTACTGATGCCAATAAGCAGTATGAACTTGCAGGTCCCTGCTCGTGGGAGAAGTAAATTTTCCTGTGACCATTACAAAACAGTAAGCAGATCCTGGCTCCTTAACCACAGCAGCCGCTCAGCAGCACTCTGACTTCAGCCTCAGATGTGATTTTTCCCTTTCTTCCTCAGCTTCTTAGGACTTGCAGTGTTTTTTCTTCGGAGCACAAATCTGTCACCTCTTCAGATAAGCCCCTTTTCTGTTGCTATTTGTGTGTGGCAGTAGATGTAGCCATGGTGATTTCATGTATGAGAACTGTGATGGGGGGAATAGCTTGGCGTGCGCCTTAGGTGTCATCTTAGCAAAAAACAGTACATGGCTAAAAAAGTAGGGCTTTGGTTTCTCTTGTTCTCTGAGGTCAATTGCTTTCTCTTGGCCTGAGGTGAAGTGAGTTTTCCCGTTGTAGCCAAGCTGGACTCAGGTTGGGCGATCAGCTCCGTCACCAACCCCGCTTCACCTTTGAATGTGCCCTTCTGGGCTCACTTTGGGAGTTCTCACAGATGTGAATGCAATCAGTTTTGAGGATTCACGATTTAAAGCATGGTGCGAGGTGGGGAAGGAGCGTTCCGGGTGGGAATGCAGCCCACAGGAGCTGTGGATAAGGTGGGATGTGGATAACAGGAGCATTGGGAGCTGATTTCCCCCTTTTTAATTCTAGACAGCAGTCATCTGCATGAGTATAGCTCTGCCTGGCTGGGAATGAGGCTTTAAAGAGAGGGAAAATAGTTCTAGGGGTGTTTTCTTAAATTCCCCATTTCTCTATTTAACTTCATGGGGTAGTTAATGTATATAAGTGTCCCGTAAAGTGTAATGGGCAGTGGAATACCTCCCACAGGCTGGCTAATAATTCAAAGCTGTTCCAACAAACACGTGTGAGTCGAATCGATCATTTAGTTCCAATTGAAAAAATACAGGCTAACCCTGTCTCCCCAGTAAGGAGCTGAGACCTGCATCTGTTGCAGCTTTGTTCCCAGTAGCTGACGGTAACTGGAAAGTTGCAGCGCTTTCATTAAGCGTTGGTATTTTAATGGCATCATGTCAGATAGTAATTACTGGCTAACTGTTGTGTTAAGTATTGTGTTGTAGCACAGCAAGGAGTGACCGTGAGGCTGCAAATCATGTTAGGAGCCCGAAGCTGGGATTTTGTGGCACTGCAGGTGGATTTTTGATGATTTTTACTGTTTTTTTCCACATATAGCATTGCCACTAGGATCATCTTGGTATGCTGTGTCTATTTTTAGGGCATGTTTTCACCCTGTGAACTTCAGTTTGCAACAGCAGAGGCACTGTCCTGTTGGATGTCATTGCTGGGATAGCCCTGCCACTCAGTAATGAAAAACATTGGGTCTAATTAACAGTGGTACATGCTGTCAAAAAGATATGTTCAGTTGCTACCAAACTCTTGTACAGAGTCTGATTTGTAATAATGACCAGGGGAAAAAAACCATCCAAAAAGCAGTCTGTGTCTGTTTAGTTAGGAACTGGCATGGTGGGAGACCCTGGGGTGAATGGCACTGCCCAGCGCCTGGGTGCACTGTGTGCTGTGTCCCCATCACTGGGACAGGTGGCTGCAGGAAGGAACTCTGTGATTTGAGGTCCCAACATCAGACTGTTGCCACTCGCTTTGCTTTACGGGCTTATAGGTTGACCCCTCCAAGCACAAAGACCGCGTGTGGTTCTTGTAGGTGGTCAAGATTTGTGCTCTGTGCTGTTCTAAGCTCCCCAGGTATATGCTGGTAACTGGAAGCCCTTTGCTTGGGCTTTGTTGCTGTGCGTGGATCCACATGCAGAAGTTCTGCAAAAGAAGCAGTGTAAATCCTTTCCCTGTTGAGAATCTCAAGGGGGACCACTGAAAGCTGTAGGCTTGGGGTTTGTCTTTGCTTGAAACCTTGCTCGCTTTGTACAGCAGTGTTTTAGCCGTGACTCATAATGCGCTGCGTAATTCCAAAGTCAATATTTACCTGTAATGCCCTTAATTCAAACCTGCTGGGATCCGTGTTTTACCTGTAAGGCTCTAAATTCAAACCTTAGGGATTTTAATAATAACAATCGCATAATCACATGGTTTTAATTTGTTTCCAGATAATTAGATTTCTATGATTAGAGAGTGCCAAGGAAAAAATACTACCAGATAGCTGACAAAACTCCTAACAAAAGCCAGAAGGCAGACCCCAGTTAACCATTAAGCTGACTGGGCTCGGGCACAGAGATTCGCACGGGTCTTAACGCCCAAACCATGTCGCTGACTTGGATTTGGTTAACTACAATAATGAATTGACCTGATTTATTTTTCAGATTGCTTGTTTTGGTGTTTTTTCTATTAGAAGGCTGTTCAATGAGCTTGTGACTTGGTGACTTGTCTGCTGGAGATACTGGGGAGCACTCAAAATCCATGTGTGGAGATAGGAGTAGGTGAATGGAAAGTTTCTCAGCAGTGTTTTCCCAGTTGTTATTATTGCTTTCCCAATTATTTGTCTGGTTTTGAACGTTCAAAAACACGATGTCCTTTGAAATGTGTTTGGCGAGTCTAGAAATAGCAACCATTGTATGTTTATTATTTTTTACTCGCCTGTATGGAAGAGGAAAAAGAAACACGAGGCATCACATTTATGTAGTACATTACAAAGGCTTAAAAACAAACAGGTTTTGAAAACATCCTGGAAAGTTTCCATAATTAGCTTAATATCTGCCATACAAATGAGCAGTGGCCATGAAGAGCTGCTGCAATAGGCATTGGTAGCACTGCATCCACGGGAGTGCTTCAGCACTTGGAAAGAGGCAGCCCAGCGAGCTGCTGGGAAAAGTGCATGTTTTGTTTTTCTCAATCTTTTTCCTGTTATAGAAAATGTTTTCTTGTAGAAGGAGGTAGAGAACACAATGGCTGGGTTGCATGCAGCATTTGTTTCCTTGTGGTTCTTTCAGTCAGCTGGAGAAGTCCCTCAGGTGCGCTCGGCATGTATTTCATTCACACGGTTCCACTGAGGTATCCCAGTGTGGTTTGTTTTTCAGATCCATGTGGTGATGGCACAGGGAATGCGTGCCCCACTGACCTAAAGGTGGGACTGGAGAATAAACGGTGGAAAATACAATCATAAAAGCTGGGGAAGACCTCTTAGACCCCCAAGACCAACCCCAGCACACCCCACCATGCCCACTAACCACATCCCTCAGTGCCACATCCCCACAGCTCTGGAACTGTAATGTCTTTGTATTTAAAGGTACAATCCTGATATTTAGTGGGTTTCTTTAGTTCTTTGGAATATCATTTGTATTAACAAGTCTTCTCTTCAGTTGCGTCCTGCACTTAGCAACAGTATTTATTTCTTAAGACGAATTCCTGTTTGAGTATTTTTCCTCCTTCTTTTAGATAACCTGCCCTGGAAAGGTTTTATGAGCTTCCTGGTGACCTTGGCCAGGCTGTGCTAGTGTGTGGTGAGCGGCTCTTAATGGGAATTAAAGAGGTTTTGACTTGACTGCTTTGTTTGCACAGTTTTCAGATAATGCGTTTTAAAATAAACCCTAAATGCTAGAAGTTTGCGTGAGAGATTGCAATCAATTTAGTAGGCCTGTTTGACCTGCGAGATGGAGCTTACTGAAACTGATGGGTTTTAAGGCTTTTAAGGCTTGTTGGGTAATACAGCAGCGGAGTTACCTTAAAATGGAAATGCTTTGTTCCTGATGTGTACCAGAAGTGGCTCGTGGAGAAGGACCTTTAAAACCTCTCAATAACAGATATGAAGAAGGAGCATCAAAGCTGTTGCTCCAGCTTAACATCACAGCTCACTGTGTGATGGTCCACACGGGCTGTGACACGTTTAGAAGTTTACTATAGCTTTATGTGAGCTTTGATGTCAGATTGCTGAATAGGAAAAGCCCTGCTATAGTAAGCTGAATACTTGATTTGCACAATGCCTTGAATTTTAATGGTGTTGACTTGTTTCAAACGGCCAAAAAGCAGCTCTTTCAGATCAGCCTCCTCAGACGTGTAGGGACACAAAGAACTTTTTTTTTTTTTTTAAGGTTGATTTTATGACCAACAAATTCCTTTGTCTGTTTGTTTCCCTCTGAACAGATTTACACGGATTGGGCTAATCACTATCTGGCAAAATCTGGCCACAAGAGATTGATAAAGGATCTGCAGCAAGATGTGACCGATGGAGTCTTACTAGCTGAAATAATCCAGGTTGTAGGTGAGTGACTTTCTCTTTTTGTACCAGCTCTCTTTTTGTACCAACTGACTCAGAAATACGCTGCCTTATCTCCTATAGCAACACAGCCTGGGTTGGGGGGAAGATCCATGCATGGAATTATGTGGATAGTTTTTCTTCAGAGACTTTGCTAATTAATTTGATACAGCCTTGTCTTAAAGGGTAGTGGAGAAATATTTGACGTTGCTGATAAAATCTTCTGACACAGCAATATCAATATGTGCAGCTGAATGTTAAAAAAGCAGCTGATGAGCTTTGTTTCTTTTCTGCCAGGATGTTGTTACCCTTCACTGTCCCTATTTCTGATACTTCTTTAGTGTTAGTCTGAACCTAATTCAGAGATACTGTTGCCAGCCAAACCCCAACCCAAATGAAACTTTAAGACCAAGCTGGTATTAAGAAACAGGCATCCCGTAATACGGCGCTAGATGCACGCTGGGATCCTTCCACCTATTTGTGCACCCCAACAGAACAAAGGCGCATCCCTTATAGGCATTTGGGTACACTGTGTCTGGGTGCTTGGGGAGAGGGCTGCAGTGGTCATGAGATCTCGACCCCTTCTCTCACATTCACATGTTTAGTTAGTTAACCGTGGGGCTCATCTCCCTTGTAGCAGGCTGGGTAGATAGAATTTTCAAGATGCTCCTGAAATACAAAATTAGCCATGCTGACATCAATAGTTGCCTGCTGTGTTGAACCTTCTGCTTCCAGCTGAGTTTGGATAATCCACATATGCAGTTAGGAAATGGGAAGGAGTATGATTTTTATGTGGAAGAAGAACAAAATATAATGATTTTTTCTGATGAGGAAGGTCATTTATCCTTAGGACATATCTCAGATAGGAGTTCGGTTCTGCAAAGCCTTTACTTCCCTTGGTTTGCACTAACATTAGTAGATAATGAAGCTCTGAAACAATTTTCTTCATTGGCCCCGTGTAAAGCTACATATTCTTCTTCCCTTGGGCCTGCATCCTTCATTAGTTCCTTCAGAGAGTCATCCATCTGGTATTTGGGATGCCACAAAACACATGCATGGGCCAATGGAGATTGACGGAATCAGAAAGCCTGCTAATGGGAATTAGGACGACCATTGTTAGAAGCAAACTGACAGATTTGAGATGCAAATGAAGAAGACAGCAGTGAAGTAACAAGACATCAGTGCATGCATATTTATGTGTGTTTGAGAAGCCGTAAACGAGCTAGTTCCCTGATTTAAGGTACAAATCTGTAAACACTGTTCTGTGATGAAATCGTGAGGCATCGTTCCAATTACTCCACTAGAGCTATACTGGAATACAACAACAACAAAAAGATTTCATTTCTATATGATGCAAAGCAGGAATTGGTCTGTGTAGCGTTCTCCAGACCTGCCAGGCATCTGCGGATGTACAAAACCAGGCCAACCATTGACCGAGTGTTGAAAGGCATTCACTCAGAACAATGCTCCTCTCTATATCTATTTCCTTATGTCTGCTTAACACGGAAAATTGTTGGAAACCCAGCAGCAGTTCCTTCCCTTCATCCATACCTAGACACGCTGTGATAAAGAGTAAATTTGCCTGAGAAGATGTGTGTAGGAATGCCACCATCAAAATGTGAACCTGGTTGTGCTGAATATTGGCGAATATAGCTATTTTGTTTGTGAAAACTCTTGTGATGTGCAGATTACTCCCTCTAAAATGAGCAGTAAACTTGATTCACCTTTACATTTTTTAACCGTTCAGAGCGCTGCCTTGTGGCTCATGTTTAGGGTTAAACACGACACAGTACCAGGTGAAGGTTTTCACTTTCAGAGAATGCTTTGCATATGAAAGAAAGTTCTTATTTAAAGGAATTCAGCTGAATCCTTCAAATGAGTAGTGAAGAAAAAGTCGTTTGTGTCTGATGTGTACGGCCATAGGCACTGCATCTCATTGTCGCAGATGGTGACAGTTTTCACACATGGAAGCAGTTTTAACTGTAACTTGCAAAATGCAGTGTTTTTTTTTCTAACAAACAAGGCTACATACTCAGAAAGCTTCAATGCAGGAGATAGTTCTCATTTTTGTGCTATGCCCTTTTCTGTGTAGAACCACCCATGAAGATACCCACTCCTTTTCACCATCTGAGTGGAGTGTGTGGAGGCTATCCAAAGTCATCAGAATTGATTTGGGTTCAGATATTAATGAGACATTTCTTTTCTTTTGCTCTCATCTGAGATTTACACTACAGATGTTGAACCTTGAAATGTCAGTCCCAAAACTGAAAGTAGTAAGGATGTGCTAAAACTAACCGAAGCTGGTAGAATTTTTCCTGCTGATTCCTATGGTGTTGTAATCGTGGAATATTTTAACTGATTAGACATAAACCAAGTCAGATCAGATAGAAAAGCTGTGCCTTTACAAAGAGGAATGCAGGCATGGAGTTATTGTTAAATACTAAATCAGCTAACTAAAAGTAGTTGCAGTGAGAAGTAAACGCTCCCCTGTATGTTGTGCTGGTCGATTGGTACACACTAGTGACAATTTTATCATAATTCATGGCAGACATTACACAAAGGTTCCTTTACTAATATCTGAGTAACCAATCAGCTCAAAATTTGTATGCAAATGTAAGACTTAGACTGCAGAACATTCATTCATGCATTCAAGAAAAAGTAATGTAACGTCCAAGCCTATGCCTGAATTACTGCATAATGCTGAATAGTTGCTAACAAAACACTTAATGCATTGTTGTGAAGAGCACAGACTACTTCTGTACAGATGGTTTAACCCAATTTTGTTCCCTGTAATGCTTAATGAAACACTTTTGATTTCTTCTCATCTTATTTTTTTCGTGCTCTTGGAGTGTCACCTGCTGAAGACTTTTTCTCCACCAGCAGTGCATCTCTGTACTTACATAAATGGGAGCCTGGCAGCTAACTGGCCGATAATTTAAATAATTCCTTGCTACATTTAATGGCACAGATTCCTTTTCACTTCTTTTTTTTTTTTCATAGACTGCTGGCTTGTCATTTCATAATATGCTTATTTTCAAAAATGCATAAAACCAATTATTTTCCATGCTTTGATTCAGATCCTGTTAGTGAAAGCCCAGTGTCACTCATTACTGTGTTTATTGTAGACTACAGCTGGTTTCTTCTGGCTTAGCACAACCCTCAATCTGTATATAAATGGGAAAAGTCTGAAAATACTTAAAAGCAGCTGAACCCATTTCACTGTATTGACATAATTGGATTGCTCTGGTTTTGTGAACGCTATGTGCCAACAAGAGGTGGGGAGAATTACAAAGGCTCCAGTCTAGTACTGGGAATAAGGCGTACTCCTTGTGTGCTGGTTGCACATGTTTTCACAGTCATGGTGTAAATGGCGTGGTGGTCCTGACAGCCATTTTGTATGGTTCACAGTCATGTTAAACCTTGCCAAAGCAATGCCCATACAGAGTGTTGTTGAGGATGCATGGCTTTTGGTTATTGAGGCAAACCTAGGGCTCGTTGTAGACCAGCTTTTGTAGCGCCTGCACAAATATAGCAAAGAACACTGATCTGGAACTCCTTTTAACCAAGCATGCAATAAAGGCTGCTGGAAGGGAACGCCCACAGGAGGGATCAGGAGGGAAAGAAAAAGAGGCACTGGAGGTGTTCTGCAGGCTTGCAGTCAGTTTGGGACAAATACCCCAACATTTTACATGCCTGTGGCTATGAATTTACATCTTGCTGAAGGCTGAGATACAATTTCAAGCCTTTGCGATTGCCTGTGATTTCCAGCTGATGCTAGCTGATGTGCTATTTGTGCATGGCAGTGAGCAACAGGAGCTGTGAGAGCTGCCCATCGATCTCAGCCAGCAAGCTGTGCTTTTGCAGCTGTGAAGTTTGACGCTCTTCCAAGATCCCCCGGTGCTCAGTGACTTATGCTGCGAACTGCCCACGAGCACACCACGCTGTGCTATTTAGGGAGCCTCACTCACTGCTATCTCTTCGACCTTCTCCACAAGAAAGACAAATAACCTCCTACTCGCTGCCAGCAGTGTTCCTTGGAGCCATGTGGGAAGCTCAGAGATGGACTCTAGCTTCCTGCCAAGGGATGGGAGCATCAAAGTGATTTCCTGATGAATTAGACAGATTCCTGCAAAATGCCAAATATGCCCACAGGCCGCTTTGATGCCTTGTATGAATCCAGCATTGTATGAATCTCTGACTTTTTGCCCTGCTTTATATAAACACAGAGGTTGGAGTCAGAGTTCAGGCCAGCTGCCAGCTTGCCCCACTGCCAGCCTTGCTGGTTGCTCTATTACACTGCTTTTCAGAGCACTCACACCTGTAGGGAAGAAGCAGTAATTGGTTTAATCTAGTGAAGGGACAAACCAAGGTGAGGTGGGAGAGGAGAGGGAGAAAAGGTTGTAGATGAACCTGCTGGGAAGATGACTTCCTGGGGGGAGGCTGACATAGCACCTGGTGTAGCAAGTTGATTGGGGCAGAAATTCCAGTCCTGGTTCATCTTCTGGTTCGTACAAACTGTTTCTGGTCACCCACTTTGTCGCCTGTGGAGAGAAGGCTGACAGCATAAAAGGAGCATACTTCACATAAGAAATGCAGAATGGATGGAGAGTTGCCAACTGGTGCACAAAAACCTGCAGGCTCATGTATGAGGAAATTGCTTTGGTTTAGAGCAGGTTTTGAGGTTTTTGCAAAAGCAATTACTTTAAAAAATGTCGACTGCAAGAAAATGAAGGGAACTGATAGAAACAAAATGAATGAAGCAAAAGAAATTACAAATTAGTAGATCGCAAGAGTACAGGGATGGCTCATTGCATCTTGTAAAGTGACCGAAAGGTACACGGACAAAGTGAATAATTTCTAAGTGAAAACAGTAATATTTCAACCACACTGTGGAAAGTGATGGGGATAAAGAGGTAACATCCTAAAGCAATGATATATATGGAATGCAGATTTTTTTTTCTGACAGAAAATGTTGAGGTGGTTGACACCTTCATTTGCCAGTAATGCTCCCGTGCTGTGGAACAGTGTATTTGTTTGCTTATAGGTGGGGTTGACCTTTGGTTCAGCTCTATAACCAAGAACGTACTCCTAGCCTTTGAATGTGTAGCAATACTCACAAAGTATTGAGTAAGTATTTGTTTTAAGAAAAAAAAAAAAAAAAAAAGAAAGAAAACAAAGAAAAAGGAGAAATTAAAATACTATATTGCAGCAGAATCTTGGAAAGAAGACTCACATAGACAAGTCTGCATATTTTGCACACCAAAGCTTAAAAGGAGACAGATAATAACCTTTATGATTTGCTAACATTGGTTTTAAATCCATCGTACACAATTTTGGAAGTTCTAGAGGAATAGGAAAAAAGCTGCTATTCATCAAGAAAGATAAGGGTTGGGTTATCAGGGGTATCTCTCTAACCAAAGAAAAGAAAAAGTCATGCAAAACTTCATTATTCTCAAGTAATAATTATGAACAGTGTAAATTTAAATGCAAATTTATACGAATATGATCATATCAAACTTCCCTATTTTCATTTTTTCATAATAATTATAACTGCAGCTGATAAAAATCATGTATAACACAAAACCAAGAGGCAGTAAATATTAAAAACGGAGGCATGGGATTTGTAAATGGGATCCAAAGTGAACGTTTCTGTTCCCATACGGCCAAATCTGAGATCTCAATTCTAGAAACAAACACATCCTCATTGTGCGTGGAGGCTGATAGACTACTCTGGGGATTAGCACAATAGGCTCATCTGCAATTTTGTCAGATTAGCATCAATTCTTAATGTATTACTATGAGAGTAAAGTAGTTTTGTTAGTTCTAAGATGTTTTTTAAAGACTGTTTTTGGACTGCTGTGTCAAAAATGATATCTCTAGCTGAAGAAAGATGTAAAATTTGATGGAGTTCTGTCTGATGACCTGAGAATGTGTTAGGTAGAAAATAAACAAATTGATGGGAGGCAGCTCTGTTCAATTCATCAGATGTGACAGGAAAGCCAAAATTTGCAATTGGGGTGGAGGAAATGGCCTAAAGGGGAGGTTCAGGTTGGGTGTTAGGAAACATTTCTCCTCCAAAACAGGGAGATGGTGGAGTCACCATCCCTGGAGGTGTCCAAGAAATGTTTAGGTGTAACTAAGGGATGTGATTTAGTGGGGAAATATTGATGGTAGGTGGATGGTAGGACAGATTGTGTTGGAAGTCTTTTCCAACCTTGATGATTCTATGATTCTGTGATGTAACACAGAGAAAAAGCTATAGGAAGTGGGGCTTGCTGTATCGGTGTTTGTTCTGTTTGCCGTATAAAAGTCATTTCAGGGCGCAATATGGAAACATGGAACTGAGCAAACTGATACTGTAAGGTGAACATTTAAACACTTTCAACAACTTCTTTCTCCCTCTTGAGCCTTAACAGTATCTTTCTGCAAGTTATGTTACAGGTGAGTCATGGATAAAAAAAGACTGAAGTCTTGTAGTTTGAGCTTAAAAAAGCAAAATAGATTGACCGTAACTTTCCCATCTGGTTTTAAAGTCTATATTCACTTTACAGAGCGTATCAATTGGCACGCAAACAGAACATACACACTTTTCCACCCAACAGTGATTCAGTTTCCGAGATTAAGTATTTCTGTAGTTGAAAGGAGCTGCCCGTCAGAGCACAGGAGGTTGCCAGACCAGTTGTTTTCTGGCTCCAGCTGTCTCTGAAGGCATGACCCACAAGAAAACTTCAGCTGCTTTTCTTTTTTTTCTGATGGTCTCAGTGTTCACACGTTCACTTTGATTGGACAACGACAACCTGAAAGCCCTTTATTTAGCTAGCGGCACATGCTCTGTAAATAATTGGTATCATGTCCTTGGTAGAGTTTTTGCCTTATTTTCTGTTTTTGCTTTTCAGCAAATGAAAAGATTGAAGACATCAATGGCTGCCCAAAAAACAGATCTCAAATGGTAGGTGTAACATGGCGTGTTGTTGGCATGGATGTGGCTGAGTATCGCGTGCATTTGTGTGACTTCAGTATCTGAGATTTTAATAACCATGTTAGCTGTTTTTTCACAGTACCGAGAGCTCAGGTATAATCTGAAGAACAGAAACACTGCAGGCCTTTCCCCATTGCACTCATTAGAAATGAAATTGGGCCTTATAACTTACCATGTTTATTGCTGTTTTATTTTATATCTTTGAAATGCCACATAGTTAAAGAGGAACATAGAAAACTGAAATGTTCTGTATAGACTAACATCTTCTGTATAGACAGAAGTATTTTAAAAGCAGAAATAAAGAGTTATTTTAAACTGAGCTATGTTCCTATGTCCTTTGGAAATAAATAGAGTAAATTAGCAGGATGTACCAAAAGAAACAAAAATTCTGGTTGCAAAATATGGGAATTGTTTTATGTAACTTGTTCCTGATTGATATGTTTTATTTTGTAAAAGGAGTAGTTTTATCTTTTGCTTGTACATAGTACTTATAGGCAGAGAACCAGAAGTTGGTACAAAAAAAGTAAAAGCAGATGGTACCTCAAGAGCATATCTGCTGTGAATATTGGTGAAGCTAAACTTACATACAGAACTTTGGTGAGAAAGTAAGTAGTAAGAAACTGACTTTTAAAATGTCTTAGGAGAGGAGGGCTTAAAATTTGTCCTTTTAAAGAAGGTTATTTCCTTCTGTATCTCAAGGAAAAAAACTCGTTTTACAGTTCGTATTCTAAAATTCCCCTTTTGCATTGTAATTCTCACTTTGGGCTTCTTGAGTCTTATTTTTGCATGTGAAGCTATTCTTTATGGCCCCTTTCCCAACTGTCCCCACCTCCCAGCCCATAAGCTCAGCAAAATACATTAAAGATGTGGTGGGAGTTTGTCATCTGAAGACAGGAGCAACACTGAGTTCTGCTATTTTCTTTGTTTTTCTTTTTTCTTGTAAGTTATCGGTCTCACTCAAATCCACATAGCAAGCACTCCTTAAGAAGAAAGTCATCTGAAAGATTTATCACTGCTACTTTTACTGCTTTGAAGAGATTGGTTGCTATTCTTGCTGTAGCCACAGCAGCTGTCTACAGTACAAATAATTGAGGAAGTTTTCACAATTACTACCTCTGAATGCTCCGCAGATGCATCATAAGAACTGAATTTCATTGAGGACTGGAGTTTATCTCAGATTCCTTAATACTGTAGCCAGAAGTCACTTCAGGTCCTTACTCTCTATGAAGGCATGTTTGACCTTATCTCCTGTTGCTTCCAAAAGTCGGCTTTGGCCATAGAAGCACACAGAGAGTGCACACTGTTTCAGGAGTAAGGAAGTTTTCTCTGCACTTCCTCCTCCAAGGCTCTGGTTTTATTCTGGTCCCTTGTTCAGGAGGATAGTAGGGCTGCTCCTTCTGTGTCAGCCTGCTTGTGCTGCCAGGCGTGTTGGTTGTAGCAAGGCATCCTGGGTATTTTTTGTCACAAGAGAACAGAGATTATGCTCATGGTTTGCTTTGATGGGAGTGTGCATGTTGGCCAACCTGTTGGCCATCTTACAATAAAGAATAAAGCAGAAGGGTTGGAACTAGATGTTTAAGGCCTCTTCCAATCAAAACCATTCTAGGGTTCCATTCTACTATTCTAAGAACACAGGTATTTTCATGGAGGCTATCCTTAACGCAGTTGCTTGCAATGTTTAAGGAGACAACTCTTCTCCAGGTCTTGCATTCTAGCGACAATGAATGTGTTGCATTGTTTATTAGATATGGCGATCTTCATCCTTTTCAGTTAAATGTAGTTACCTCTTAATATAGCTCACCTGCCTGAGCAGCCAGCCCTTGGTGTGTGAGCTGGTATTTGTGTCAGGAGCTTCTCATATTGAGGGGTGGCAGGACAAAGCTGTCTTGCGTGTCCAACACTCAGAGTTGGGCCGGGTGATGTTTAATCTTACTCTTTCAAATGAATCCTCAAAATCTTTCCCACTTTCTAATGTCTCTAAGCTGCACATCACAGATGAGTAGATTAAATAAAGAGGTAAATAAATAAAGGCACTGTAAATGAAGGTTTGCTGGTGGGCTCACCAGAGCTTCGGAGCTGAACAGTGATGATGCGTCCACCTGGAAAGGCTGAAGCAACTCTGTCTTCTCAGCCCACTAGAGCCATGTGAAAGTGGGTGGATTTCCTTCCATGTGGAGTGGTTCTAAGTCACTAAAGCCTGCCAAACCTTAAAGAGCCGAACACTGAGCCAGAGCAGGTCTCTTTGCATTGCTGTTCCCATCACTGCAGGATATTGGGCAAATCATCACGTGGATTTGCCCAAGCTCAACATTGGATACAGCCTGGACCTATCAAGCTTGGAGTCAGAGCTACTAAGGCTCATAAAATTAAGTTTGGTGCTCCAGAATCATTTGGGGCCATCAACGCCTGTCAACTGAGTCCCAGTGCCAGAAATGACATGACAAGGACACAGCTGGCTCCATGAAGGTCACCTGAGTGAGAACCCAGACCCTATTCTCATCTCCTTCGGGTTTCTCTGTGGTTGGAAGTATCTCTGTCTCCTTTGTCTCCAGATAAGAGTTGGCTTTTTATTTTAATATATATATAATCTCTTACAGGCAATTTTATGTATTTCCTCTACATAAGAACTGTTTTTTTTTTTTTTTTTCTGAAAACCTCTGTATTTTTGTACTGTAGATGCTTTTCTAAACAAAAGCTTGTAGTTGGGATGATTGGTTCCATCTGGCATGCAGAAACTTTGTGGTTAATAGAGGATGTAGTAGTACAGAGCATAGGTTCTCAGGCCAAGAAAATTTGGAGATGGTCAGCACAATTGTATTCTGGTTTTTGGAATGAGGTATAAGAAAACATTGGCGCGGTTCTTGAGCACTGGGTGAAGGAGAGTAAAACAAAGATGGTTTCCTCTCCTACCCACTTCTGATAAAAGGCTGAGATTGATAAGCACAAGTGGAGCTTTCTCTCAGTTGATATTGTGTGGTTACAGAAGAACAGGGATGTTTTCTTTCTAACAATGTATTTGCCTCTCATTTTGGAATGATATTTGAGTGCAGCGTTTGACATCCTGCAGAATTTGGACAACATACGAGGTTTTGCATTTTAATGCATCCTTTTTGCATAGCACTGAAATAAAAGAGAGGGGGAGAGAGAGGTAGCTGTGTCATCTGGTATACGATTGATAAATGGTAACATATAGAGTAAGAGTGAAGATGAGATGATATCAGAAAAAAAGCAAAGGAGAAGACATTTTGAATGATGGAAGATCTGGGGTGAGCAAGGTGAAGGAAAAAGATTTGCATTAGCTACAACAGAAGTGACTGGGGAGGGAACTGAGTAAAGAAAGTTAAATATTAAAACATGGACTCGGAGATAAAGCAGAGAGGAGATGCTTGGAAGTGAAGCCGTGCATTGGCAGACACAGGCGACAGCTGACACTTAGCCAAGGATGGGGCTGGAAGGAGAGATAAAGCAAGTAGCAGCAATTTGTCATATAGGATAGGTGGAGTGGTGTGTTTTCCATCTTGCATGCGAAACTAGGAAACGTTGAATGTGGCAGTAGAAAGAGATATAGCAGTATATATTTAAGAAAAAACATTTGAGAAAAGACTGATGAAAGAAAAAAGTTGATTTTTCAAGGATCAATGTCATTTTGTTTTGTAAAAGATTTTTTCATTGCTCTAGATAAAACGTTAAGTGTGAAACGTTAAGTGTGAAAGTTGGTGAAGTGATAGTATGTTACCCTTGCTGCTGAAAGAGTGGAGCAACAGCAAAGCGGGGGATCTGTAGGTGGGGGAAGGAGACCCTCATCTGTTTGTGCCAGGCCTGGGGAAGTTGTGGGATGCCCAAGGCAAGAGTTTGAAGAAAGAGGTATGCATATAGGATAAGCCAACCCAACACTTCCCCCTCATAAACAGGGTAGGAAGTAACTGTGGTTTCCATGTTGGTTTGTGGTTGGGTTTTATTATTTTTAAGAGTGATCACTCTGTGTTTATACAAGTATCTATGTTATCAAGTAACAAAGAGGAAGGGTTTCTTTTGATGTGTGTGTCTTGACCAGAGTTTTTTTCAGGAACCATTCCTTTTTGATGCAGGCATCAAGCTGTACTAGTAATACAACGCTGCTCCATTTTTCTACTTGCAAATGTGAAGTCTTGTACTCCAAGGACAAGGACTTTGTGAAAGTCAAGATGAAAGCCCTTGTTTTCAGTTTGTTCACTTTGTGAGGAGACTGCTATTTTGGTATTGGACTGATTACTTATATTCTGAAAATGAGCTGTTCTGGACACCCAGAGCCAAAGAATAGGAGCCCGTCAGCCTGGCAGAGCCCCTGCTTCTAAAGTGAGCAGTGCAGGAAGTTTCAATTCATTTGCTAAAACTGATGTGTTCACATCCCTCCTCAGTGTGCCCCTCAGTCTGGACTGAGGATCTGTGAGAAGGATCAGAAGCATCACAAGCATTTTTTCCCTCTGCAAATTCCTGCCGTGGGAGTTTTGGACAGGCATTGCAGAGGTTAAATATAGCTGTATATTTTCAAGTTAGACTTGTCCAGCATTGACCCGAGAAATGCAATACGGGGAATTTTGGTGCCTGCTGTTCCGTCTTCCCTGGTTTTAATCAGTGAGCTTTGCCTTATGGTCAGCACGTGTTTACAAGCTGAATGTTGCTGTAGTGACAAATGGGTATCTCCAGGCCCTGAACCTCACGTTGGTTGGAAGGGCCGGGGTCAGCTGGAGCAGACACCAGCCTCACTCCATGGGCTGCTGGAGGAGATATGTGGCCAAGTGTGCCAGGAATGTTTAGCTCCTAGAGCATTTGCTCTCACCTTCCTGAGTTTCTTCTAATTTTTTCCTCTATAGGGGAGGCATTTGTTCCCTGCTTGGAACTTCATGTGGTGCTCTTTCCTTCTCTCTTTTTTTAGTGTTTTGTTATTATGCTTACCACTTGTGTATTGCTATCAGTGAGACAGGCACGGTAGGGTCACAAGGGTTTTATCCCATCCCAGGAAAGGAGGGAAAAAATATCTTTACAAGATATAATTTCTCTCATTCTCCTCTTTTTTGAGAAACTCTGAATTCTTTTTCTGAGCTCTGACTGTGAAGAAAATGTTGCAGTTTTATAAAATGTAAGCAAAATCAGTACCCAAAGTTGATCTGTTCCTTTTTACATAGCTCTGTTCTGGTTTGAGCTATGCGCTGTTGCTTTGGTTTTTCAACAGAAACCCTGGTGTCCACTGTTTAAGAACAGTACAGTGAAACTTAATAGCTAGCAAGAAAGTGACAGATTTGTCAAGTTTATAATACAAAAGTTAAGGCTGTTTGTATGGCGGTTTCTTCTGGTGCTTAGATCTTTGCTTCTTTTGATGGGATATGTAGTTGTAAGCACTTTCCTCTTGAGTATTGGAAACAGATCATAGCTTTTACAGGAGGTTATACAGCTCAGAGAAATAAACCTTTTCTGTTTGCCTTGTCACGAATTTTAGATTTTCAGCCATAACTTATATACTGTAACTGTGTGAGAATAGTTATTTTAATCAGTTGAAGGTGATACGTATCTAGAATATCTTACACTTTTTATACTTCTTATACTTCAATTAGAATGATCTTTATGTACATAGGTTTCTCCAAAAGTAATACCGCTTATTTATTTCCATTGAAATTACAACAAACAGCGCAACATTATTTGACAGAGCAAATTCACAGCTATAAAACAGTATTCTTTCAACACAGTCACCACATTAGCTATGCATTTTCACCAGCAACGAACGAGAGCCTTCATGCCATGCTTGTAAAAATCTCCACCAGCGAAGGTGACCTACTGTCACTGTCACCACTGCTGAAATGCACTGCCCACTGCCTCCCTGTGCTCACATTCACTGTTTGGTCTCCATAAATGCTCAGCGGGCATCGATGAATGTCAGTGGTGCCATTTTTTCTGCACGAAGGAATTGAATGACACACCTTTGCTTCATATGCACTTCCGTGTCAGATGCCATTATGTCAGACTGCTCCTCTGCTGCCATCTGTTGCATGGCAACAAAATGTAATGGGATATTGGTGGGAAGGTTCAACCTCTACTGCCATACTGCCAACAGCTGCCTCTGATGTTGTGGGCCAACGTTACGAAAAAAGATAATAATGAGGCATTACATTCACATCAGCTCGTGGAATCATAAAAGTTGGAAAAGATCACCAAGTCCCAACTCCAACCCATTCCCACCGTGCCCACTAACCACATCCCTCAGTGCTACATCTACACATTAGTTGAACACCTCCAGGGACAGTGACCCCATCACCCTCCTTGGCAGCCTGTCCCGATTAGGACAAGCTGGAGGATTTCTCTAGGAGATACAGTCCCAGATCTAGGTGCAAGGCAGGAGGGAGCACAAGTGTCATAGAATCATAGAATCACCTGGGTTGAAAAGGACCTCAAGGATAATTTAGTTTTACACCCCCTGCCACGGGTGGGGTCGCCAACCACTAGACCAGGTTGCCCAGAGCCACATCCAGCCTGGCCTTGAATGCCTCCAGGGATGGGGCACCCACAACCTCCTTGGGCAACCTGTTCCAGTGTGTCACCACCCTCTGAGTGAAAAACTTCCTCCTAATATCCAACCTAAACTTCCTCTGCCTCAGTTTAAAACCATTCCCCCTTGTCCTATCACTGTCCACCCTCATCAACAGCTGTTCCCCCTCCTGTTTATATGCTCCCTTCAAGTACTGGAAGACCACAATGAGGTCTCCCTGCAGCCTTCTGTTTTCTAGGCTAAACAAGCCCAGTTCCCTCAATCTTCCTCCTGATGTTCTCTGATCCCACTTGTTATGATTGAGAATCTGTTGTATGTAGTTTATATATATTGTTTTATGTAATATTCCAGGCCATTTTGGGAAGAACTGTGTTTAGGAAACAATGCAAGACATTAAGGCTGTTTGTACACTTTGTGATGTAAAAAGTATTAAGCATACATGCTCAATTTGAAAATACAGGCAAGGTATTCATTTTGCATTCAGAAACAGCTTGCTGACATCAGCTCATGTTGGACTCTTCGCTTGTTTCTGTGTTGCATGTGAAGTCTGCTATAATATTGCATAAGAGTTTCAGAAACTGTCAAACATTTCACATGAATCGATCATTTTTTTCCTCTGAGAACTAATATACATAACGTGGAGGTGAGAGTTTAATGCAAAGCACTGGATTCGATGTAAGTACTGGTATTTTGGGGTAAACTCATGAAAATCCCACATCTGTCACTGTAAAAGCAGGGAGTAAAGGTCTTGCATCATGATGCAAGGGGGAAACTTCCCACGGCTCCTAGGTGAAGGAACCTACAAGAAGCTTCATTCTGATTTTTGTTGCAGAAGAACATTTGTATCTGTCACAAGGGCAGTACTGTTTGGGATTTACTCTGGTCTGTTTGACTTGTTTGACTTGGACTGCTTTAGGTGTAGACACTTTGCATATCCAAGTCTCTTTTTAGTACCATCAGTGTTCAACATAAAGCAGTGCCATGCAGGATGTCCATTTACATGGTACAGAATGAGGGTATTTGTTTGTTTGTTTGTTTCTGGTGTGCTCTGGTTTGTTTATACAGGCCAGGGCATGTTTCCTAGCTCCCTTTCTTTCTAGCACTGACAAGAATAGAAGTAGAAAATGGTATTATATTACAAGCACAAAAACATCTGTGGGTGTTGTGGCCAGCATTGCCAGAAGTTCACAATCACTGTAAGGTACATTTGAAAATAGAGGGAAAACTGAGTCATGTGCCCAGGAAAGTAATAGCACACTAAGAATTAAATGAATGAAGTTGTTAAATTTGTGT
The DNA here is from genome assembly GCA_002909625.1 of Bambusicola thoracicus. Classification (NCBI taxonomy): domain Eukaryota; kingdom Metazoa; phylum Chordata; class Aves; order Galliformes; family Phasianidae; genus Bambusicola; species Bambusicola thoracicus. The sequence goes on along the minus strand of PPHD01004729.1, from coordinate 5,423 downwards.
ATACTCAAGTGTTGTATGTGTAGAAGCTAGGAATGAATGGGGTGTGTGCAGGTCTGCTGGGAATGAGAACAACGATGCACAAGGGGATATCCTTTTTAAAGTATTTACAAATCAGTTAATATGTGTCTTCTGATTTTTAAATCCCGTTTTTCCAGCCCGGGGCTGACATCCATTCCTGGTTTTCCTCCTCCTTTTGCACTAATGCTTAAGGTGAGGTGATTGTTAAGGGTTCTTCACTCAGGCGACTGGTCATAAAGAACTATTTACACCATAAGCTTCTTGATGCTTTAAGATTTCAGCTTCCTTACTTACAAATTTTGCATCCGAGCATCGCTGTTTTCATTCTGGGCAGCTCTGGGATGTAGGAGATGGCTCCCTGATGGAGTCCTTGATGGCCCCGTTGGGTCCTTTTTCCTCTTCTGAGACTCCAGAGTGCCAGGTGGATTGGGAGCCCTTTTCCACTGCAGCTGGATGGCAGTCACAGGTTGTTTCTGTGTGAGACAACAGCCACTGCATGGGAAGCACCCTGAATTTCTACCAACACTAAACCTTAATCATTTCAGCTATAGACCTGCGTTCTGCATTTCATTTTCTTGAATTTCCCCACATTTATGTTCCTTACTGAGCTCTGTTTTCTCCTTCAAATTTTGTTAATTACATTGCTATCGTTCTGCCATGTGTCAGTACCACAGATAATACTGCATAAATGTTGATGGAATCATTGCTGTGTCTTTATCTTTCAGTTCTGTTTTTCTTTTTTGTGAACTCCTTATAGGTGCAATGCTGCACATCTATACAAGATCTTATCTCCATAGTTTATTTTCTTATAAAGATTTTGCTTATCATTACTTACTTACCTGAACAAATCTCCCTACTAGAAGAGGAGAAATCTACCCAGAGTTGTGGAAGACTAGAAGTGCTTTTGCAGCAATAAAGGCTGAAGTTTTGTTAGGTACAGGAGGTGGAAATGGGTGGGAAGATGGATGTCTTTGTGTGGCATTTAGTTTTGAAATGGTGGACTTTGGCTTTCCAGTCCCAAGTCACCTCAGTGAAAGAGCTGCATTGAAAACCTGAAAGGGTAGTTGAGCATGGAGGAAGGAAACTAAAACAGTTGGACTGCTGGCGCATGCCGAACTGTGGGTAAATGAACCTTTGGACCTACACCCTGCTATAAACTTTCAGATCTGAACGTTACAGGCAATCTCTTACCTGGTATATGACAGGTTTTGGCAATCTATTTCCAAAGTATATTCCAAACTTCTACCAACCTCGTTACAGCACCGGTTTTAGAACTGTTGAAATCCCAGTTATGTAGTGCTAGTAACTTCTTGCCCTGATAGAACAGAATGTTTTTATTGTTAGAAGCAGTAAGTGAAACTACCCTGGAGATTTTCTGACAGCTTCCCTTGTACTTTTTGTTTATTTATTTTATTATTACTTAGAGTAGGACAGAAAGTGCAGATCAGGTGTTGGGAGCTCAGCCTCCCAAATACTGCCAGCCTCGTTTTTCCCATCCCTTTATATGTCTCAAAACTTCAGGGCAAAAGGATGCTTGCATGGCAAAAATTACGCATTGCTATTATCTGAGAGACTAATGTGAAACCTCACATGCACTAGGTGATATTTTCTAAAATGTTGTTGGGGCTTTTTTGTTGGCTTTGGGTTTTTGTTTGTTTCTTTGTTTTTGTTTTTGTGTGTGTGTGAGTTTTATAGGTGCCCAGGATTAGGTTTCTGATTGAAGGGCCCTGGTCTGGGGAGGCTGGCATTTCTCAGTGTTGCATGATGCTACAACAGGGCTTGGTGGGAAACTGATTATGAAGGTAAAGATAGATTTCTGCAGTGATATTGAGATACCCAACTTTCCAACCTTCCTGGTATTCACTTTGTCAGTTGGATATCATCCAGTCTGTACGTAGCAATTGTAGTCACTAAAGTGCAGAACCGTTGTGCAGATACTGTCTGATCAAAATCCATTTTATCCGATGCAATTCAGTGCTGTTAGTTGTACCATCTCTCTGAAGGGCAGGATATACCCCACAGGGAGAGAGCAGGGTTGCCTGTCATTTCTGACCTGCGGAGAATGCAGTGGGTAAATATTTTTTGGATTGCACTTGGGGTTTCCAGTTACAGTTTTTATATTTGACTGCTTTTGTGGCTGGAAACTTTTGCCAGCTGTCAACCTAAGAGCAAGTGGCAATCTGCCTTCTCTAGCAAATGTGGCTTCTGTGTTTATTTTCAGTTTCACATTCATTACAATTATTGTAGGTTAAAAATCTTAGCATAAGATCCTTGCCCCTTTAATGAGACTTATAGCGATCATCTTTCGTGGTTAGAGCATTAAATAATGCGCCTCATTCACGTACAAACAGTCCAGAGCTGAGTAATGCTCCATCAGTGTAGGACCTTAGTAACGTAGGAGACGTCATATTGTTGCAGTTTCCACAACATGAGCAAAGGGACATTTTTGTGTGACACAGAGACTGAGTGCAATGAAGGGTGGAGGGAAATTAACATAAACAATTATTACAATGCATATTCTTTTGTGTCTCCTTTTTTTTGTCGTTGTTGTTGTTCGTGAATAGATTGAAAACATAGATGCATGCCTGAGTTTCCTGGCTGCTAAGGGGATTAACATACAGGGGCTGTCAGCGGAAGGTGAGTCAATCCCTGGTTTAAAATTTCATTTTAAATAACAAACTGAAATTGCTGCTTGTGACTGTAGTCCACATGTGCCATGGAATGGAGGATTAAATATGGATATTTAAGGTTTTTACTCCTTTTTCTCCCCCCATCTCAGTATGAAAGGTAAGTAAAATACACATCTCCACTGACTTGTAGAAATAATTATTCTAATTCAGTAACGTCTTTGTGTATGTCTATTAAAAAGCAGAGGCTTTGTCATCTAAGTTCTATAATTGGTGTACTGATTAGAGCAGAGATCTTATGTATATTTAAAACTGGGGGATTGTTTATCTGCTGAGAGAGACGTTATTTAATCATTCTTCAACTATTTATTTACCTTTGATTGAGCTGTTTAGAAGTTTGTTTCCAAACCAACAACGACAAAATAAAACCCACAACAAATGTTTTGAGCCAAACGAAAAAGGTATTGACCTTGAGTTAATTGCTTTTGCTTATAAAGAGCACTATAGTTTTCCAAAACCAGCAAATGACTGTGTTTGTGTGATATTTTTCCCTATCAGTACATGATCTGTGTTAGTATGTGTGGTGCCTGGTGGCTCAGAAGCTGTTTAACCGCTGTCTCATTCAAAGATCCAACACATTTCCCTAATTCTCATCACCAGCTTTCACCTCTGTTTGCGTTTAAGTATGCTGCAAAAGCGGGTGGGTTTGGTAGTTCAGTCAGCTTTCAGCGTATGTATGACACCTCCTGGGTGCACCTCCAGCACCCCTCTGTCCTGTGTTTTGTTGCTGAGCATGATGTCACCAAAGGAATCTCCCTTTTGTCCACTGGGGTCAGCTGTGTCCCCTCCCAGCTTCTCTACCTCCAGCCTCTTTGAGGCTGGGAAAAGAGAGCCATGATGCTCTGCAGGTGCTGCTCAGCAACAGCAGAAGGGATGGTTTGGTCACCAGTCCATAGCACAGCACCGGGAACTGATAGGAAGAAAATGAATCACATCTCATCTGGACCCAGGTCAGTAGGAAAGCTAATGTATCTTGTTAGAATAGTTAGTGTAAATGGAAAAATAGGCAACAATTCATATGCAGAGGCAAGAAAGAATTTCTGTGCCCAAAACCATGAACATGTCTTCAATTTTTCTAGATGGTCTGAAGTCTTTTGCCTGTGAACTTTGTGTATGCTTATACAGTCACAACTATAACACAGCTTTTCTCCTTTAAAAATGGAACGAAAAATGGATGAATAATAGATAGTCTTATAGATCATGTAAAGAGCTTTGAAAGGAGCAGAGGTTCTTCTCAGTTGGAAGAAAGAATCCTCCCTCGCTTGGCCTTGGCTCTCCTGTTTTCAGTGCCCATGAGCGCTGGTGCATTTGGGGTTAAGGACTAGAGGCAAGGTGAGCATTTTGCATTTGCTGAATGCTGAGGGAAGGCATTCCCCTTGTGGAGTAAAGTTTATTGGTTCCTAAATAATAGCAGAATCACCGAATGTGATTGGAAGGACTCAAAAGATCGTCTAGCCCAGTCCCCCTGCTGGATCAGGAACACCTAGATTAGGTCACTTTTTTGCCCCCCTGAAAATGTAAATGTATGGTAGTTGGTGTATGTATTTAATATTAGTGCTGCTCATATCGAAACATTTTAATAGTAATTTTTGTGCTGACAAACAGCTGCTTCCACATTTGTTTCACAAAATGGACTTTCAAGCAGCTGAAAATACTGTTCATACTTAATTTGGATTTAATATTATTCTGATTAGTTTAGTGCTATTTTCTCTTGAGTACATTCTCTTTCTTAGTCTGAGCCTTTATTAATCTGAGCTGTATGCTTTCTGGCCATGATTCCAAGTCTTCTCTGAACCCAGGTTTCCCTTACTGATGGTCAGTGATTTTTATAAAATGTACAGCCAGATTACCGCTGTGGATGAACTTCATGGTGAAACCATCATGTACAGAAGTCTTACATGTATGTCTTTTTTTTTTTTTTTTTTTTTTTTTAACCAGTTCTTGAAATTATAGCTAAAAATTACATTTTGACAATTTGGAAAATAGCTTAAAGAATTCCTTGCTGTCCTCTAAATGGCAACCCTACATTATCTTGGTCTGTGAGATTCTACCAGCCACTTCAACATGTGTATTTTAAATATCATTTCACAAAGTTTGTGATGGTTTGTAAGCGTAGAAGACAAAGTAGCAGCTATTTGGTATATGTTACTCTAAGCTCTAATAGCTAGTAGAAGAGCTGGCTGATTAGAACACCCACAACAAATCTTTTCCTCCCAAGAGAAGCTGTGGTATGGTCAGTCCAAGCACTGCCTGCATTCTGTGCTGAGACAGTTCTGTTCCAGTCCAAATTCTCAAGTCAAGAAAAGAGGTGTGAGCTAAAACTTCTCAGGAAATGATTAAACAAAATGCAGCTTTGACTCCCTAGTAAAAGTGAGTTTTAATCTTGGTAAGTGGTAAGTGGGGTAAAAATGTTACATATTTTACATTATGTAGAAGATGAGTTGATGAGAAAACTGTCAGCATGCTAAGCTGGTAGCTAAGCTGGTAGCATAGCATTCACACTGGGGAGCAGACGTGTTTAATGTTCGTTGCTGTCCTGCCAAATCACAAGTCAGACTCAGCAGGATGTTGGTTATCCTGTGGCTTCTGCTGATTTTCTCTCTTTCTTTCTCTCTTTCTCTTCTCTCTCTCTCTCTCTTTCTTTCTCTCTTTCTCTCTTTCTCTCTCTCTTCCCCTCTTCCCCTCTTTCTTTCTTTTTCTTTCTTTCTTTCTTTCTTT
>PPHD01004728.1:526-27923 GCA_002909625.1 Bambusicola thoracicus | reverse complement strand
TGGCCTGCTGGATCTGATTTATTTGGAAACTCATATTTCAAAATTCAGTAGCTGTTACTTTCCCTAATGGGAATCTAGAAATAGTAGCAATGATAGTATAAGCTAAAAGTAGTGGGGGAAAAAATGTGAAGGTAGACTCCTTAATATGCAGAGAAAGCAAAAAGGATGGTTAGGACCCATTAAAAAAGCCTGTGCTCGAGTGTGACACACCTAAACATCAATTTGATAGAATTTGATTGCAGTCTTTCATCTTTCATAGTAGATGTTCTCACTGTTATGGAAGAAGTGAAAACTTCAGAACTTAAGTTTCTTGAGTATTCTTTCCTGCCCTAAAACTTTGATTCAAAAACACTTAGAGAATATGCTATACTGCTAATTTGTCAAAATACATTAAAATGAGTTACAAACCGTAAGTGAGTGATGTCATCATGGTGGGATGAATAGTTTTCAGGAGTGGTATTCTTAAAACCTCAGAACTGGGATCTTGCATGAGTTCAGTGCTGTACCTTTCCTTAACAGCTTTACTTGTGCCCAATGTGATGTCTTCAAACCCATGCTCGCTCTGAAATCACGTGGTCTCACAGCTGATGTCTGTGCACTGGAATGTCTTCAGCAATTTGCAAACATAGCACTAAAGATAAGATCTTTAAGCAACTTTTAAACCTTGTCCTTCTCTGTATGGTTTTATGCTGCAGTGCTAGTATTAGGAATTGCTTTAGTTATACCTCAGTACAATTCTTGGGTTGCTATGCAGTGCTAGTACATAGAGCTCTCAGAAAGGATGTGGAGTTCCATGTTGCCCTGGATAAGGTGAGGGTAAGTTGTGTACCTAGTCAAGGTCTGGTGTGTTTACAGTAGAGTTCAGATGCAGTGCTTGTCTGAATCAGCTGCTTTAACTGTTACCAGCAGGTCTGAGATCCATGCTCTTCGTGGGTGTCAGCTGGATTAATGTCCCTTTGGCAGGTGCTGTGGGCAAGCTCAGCCTGATCCATCTTCATACTGCCTCCAGCATTGCTTTCACTTTCTCCTCAGTGACACATTGAGATGGCAAGTGGTGCCAGCTGAACGCTGAGGCTTTGGGCAGCCTGTGTGCTCAGATTGATGACTATATGTTAGACTGTGCCTCGTCCATTCAGGATCACATAAGTGCCTTATGAAGCACAGCACTTCACAGTAATGATGCAAATGAAAGGCCTGTGAGCTATTTGACAAACAAACTGGCTCATTAAAGAAATGGTATGTCAAATAAGGTCATTGATACCTATTGTGGTGGATGCTGAAAACCAGAAGTAGGAGCCCACTCCATTAATCGGAGTGTTTCAAGGCAGTGTAAGTATTGATTAAAATAGGGTTAAAAAGAATTGATAATGAAGGAGCGTATTTTGAAGCACTAGGGAGAAAAAACTTTCAGGAGTTGCCCTATTTTATCTTTCTTTTAGATGAGACAGTTTTGATCGTTAGTGGTTGTTTTTCCCCCTCTTACTTTTCAGATCCTTCCGCCAGCAGCACAGTATCTGATTATCGAGCTACCTAAGCCTAACAAAGGTCATTTTGCATGTAGTCTCATGTTATTTAAGTGTTTCCTCTCTGCTGTGCTCAAGAAGATGCAGTGCTGTCAGACTGAAACCAGTGCATTAAAACAGACCATAAAAAGCAGTAAGAACTTCTTAGAGTAACTTGTTTATACTAGGCATGTAACACAAATTACTAAAACTGTCAGATTTTTCTGCATTTTATGCTTTTATTTTTTTTGCAGAAGGTTACATAAATGAGTGCTCTTTTTATTTGAAATCAGTTATTTTTTGACATGTCTACCTCCATTCAGTCCTTGAAATGTCTCTTTCCCTTCACCCTTTAAAGTATACTGTTTTCTTGTAGAATAGGTAGCAAGTTTTACACTGTTATGTCACTTCTGCTTAATGCATAATCCACGTTTTGCTTTGGTTTTGGAAGTTTTTTTAAACTAATGGAATTCCTTTTCTAATCACAGGTCAGGTTGACTGAAGCCTGGTAGCCACTCACTGGCTGGCACCATCACTAAAATGAGTTTTGAGGAATCAGCGATTTGCTTACCTCCTGCTTTGGGGAGAATTTGTGTTAGAGCTCTGCTTGTCAAGTGTGAAAAGTGGCCTTGTTGAATATGATGTCAGCACTCATTTGCAGATGTTCAGTCACATGGTGAGGAAGGGTGTGCAGTGACACTGCTTTGCAGATCCTGGGAGCTGCCAAGTCCCTGCTAGGCAATATTGCTATCGGGGAACGAGCTTGTGCTGGAGATGCCAGTTCAATCTGAGAGCTGGTAGGCTGAGCTGGCTTCTGTTAAATTCAAATTGAACAAATGCATTTTCAGGGACTTGAGGAGTAGCTGCAGATTTCATCCTTTTCCTTTTTTAAAAGAGGTTAAGTTTGTACTTAGCATTGTTCTACTTCACTTTGAATAAAATTACATCACCAAAATGAATTCAAATAGTTAGAATCAAAAAGAAATAAACATACTGCAGCCAGTTGATTCCAGATTCTTTTGAAGATGTAGCTCAACTCGTGCACTCAGCTGTAGGTAATCATTCTTCCACCAATTCTCTGTCACACTATCGTGGTGACAAAGCAAATGGGATGAAATAAGAACCAAATACAAATGTGTTGTAAGTGTCCTATGCAAGTAAAGCCTGCTTCACAAGGAGATATTGGTCTTCTGGTGATCAGTTTAGATATGAAAGCACTGTTGACATTTGAAGTGATTTTGCTTTTGTATCAATCTGCTCCTGGTTGGCTGGAACTCTTTTAACGTGCAGACTATAAGCAAGCAAACGTGTGTACACAAGGGTAGCTTATTCCAAGGGCTCATGTGTTGGTACTTCTCTTCTAAGGGTCAGTAAATTGTCACGAATGACTGAAAAAGGATTTCTTTACCCTTCTGCATCATACATCCTTTGTTTGCATTCAGATTGGCCTCTGCAGGCTTGCATAATTTATGAATAAAGGCATTGGCTGCAGGAGGGAACAGTTTGGACTCAACAGATTTGTAATGGGAACAGAAATGAAGCCTATTTTCACTGTTACAGAGAAACAGTTTGTGCATTTAAAAAATGCAGTGTTCTTGAAGAGCAAAGCATAAGGGCTCAAAGGAAAAGTGTGTCGTCTTTGAATGGCTCCGGCTGTCCTAATCTAGTATGAAAATTCATCTTTTTTAGTGTTAGTTTTCTGTTTATGGGCCTGAGGACTAGAGACTAAAAAAAAACTTCAAAGATAACTCCTCATAATATTCATTGTCTGTGGTTCTTTTGCCTCTATTTCTGTATTTACTTTAGCCTAGGTTTTCCTGGATGATTTCCATGTATGTGTAATGCTCATGGAAAGGAGTCCCTTCTGTACCTTTCAGCTGAGGTCTGGGCAAATGCAGCGAGATTGGTCAGCTGCTCCCTTGTTCACTGTCCAGGAGAGGTGCAAAAATACGCAATCTTCTGTAGTACTACCAATGTTTGTGTTTGGAGCAGGCGTAGCAAGCTCCTACTATGTTGAGGAGCCACTGTTGGTTATCCTAGAGCTCTGAAATCTTCGTCCAGTGGCTTCTAATCTGAACACCTCCACTGAGAAGTCCTACTGCGGGCCTTTCGTGGCAGCTGGCTTTGTAATGGTTAGATTTTCCTAGGGCTGCAGGGGGTGGTTTCAGGATACCTAACTTAAGAAAAAGCTTCTGTTTTCGTAGATGTCATTAGGAATGGTCCTTTCTCACACAGTTCTAAATGAGTGTGAAATTCAGAGGAAGTCTGCTGTTCAGTTCCCTTGGGGAAGATCAGAAATTAGTTCCAGCTGGATGATTTTTCAATTTTCTGAAGTAATTTATCATCTGGAAATAGGAGTAAATCTTTCATTTCAGAGTTGAAATGATACCCTCTGGTAGGTGTGTTTCAGTCTAAATGGTTCTTTTTCTAGGAGTAACATGCTGATAAATGGAGCATAAGTCATGAAAAAGTCTTGCTTTGTGTATGATCACTGGGCAGAACCACCATGAGAGTGCACACATGACCAGATACACATAGACTTTGGTTTTCTGGTTTGTTCTGCTCAGGTTAATGGCTTTTAGTATTTAAAACTGTGGGCGGGTTATAGGGAATGGCTGCTGATGGTGCTTTAGAATAGTCATAGCTGGCTTGTAGAAGTTCAGGATAAGAGCCATTCTGATGGAGAGACTTTGGTGTTTCAGTATTATTCAGTGCCTCAGAGAGGATTGTTTGTTTGAGTCTTATGTGAAAGGTCAGACAGTTTTCCTCCTTTTCAAACCAAGGCAAGGCATGGATGGCTTCAGGCATGCTATTTTGTAAAAGCATTTTAAAATCTGCCTTTGTAAGTAATTGTGAGTTACTTTACTCTGCAAAAAGTGACTGTGTAGAACTCACCCCTCTGTAGTTAATTGAAGCTAGATAATGAGCTTAAGAGAGATACCACTTTAGTTTGAGCCACTCCTGGCCTGTTTGTGAGAGTGGGATGAAAAAGAAAAGTTTCTACAGTATAATTTGTAGCAGTGTTTTTAGTTTTTGCTTAAACTTCAAACAGCTTGATGACTGTTGGACTGTTAAGCTGCTAGACAGAGATGGTAGGTTCTATTCTGTGTTGTGTGTCAGACACTAGCAGCCAAAATGAACTGGTTTAAGTTATCAACTACAAAAGCAATAGCTCAGAGTTGTCATGCTTTAGTGAAGACCGTGTTGTATTACAGGGCAGGATAACTGGGCTTAAAAATTTGGTGTATGCTTGTGGGACTGCAGTGGGCTGTTTTTTCTCCCAAAGCCTGTTGGTGTTGTAGCCTAACAGAGGTAAAAGCAACCTAATGTAGAAGGAATGAACCTTGTGCGCTCTCAGACTCTCTTTCAGTGACCTTTGAGACCATTTTGCTGTTGGCATTCAGAGTAGCTTAAAAAAAAATTGTTGCTTTTGTCTGATTATCAAATGTATAGATTTTTTTTAAGTAGTCCATTACTTTAAGACAGTAAAAGTGCAAATAGTACGTGTATATTTCTGCTTTTGTATCTATAAAAGAGTGCTCTGAAGTGTTATCAGAATGCATATTAATATGTGCTCTTATGACCTTTTTTCTGTATTTGTGTTTCTTTTTAGAATACACAGATGATAATGCTTTGATTCCCAAGAATTCATCTGTAATTGTTAGAAGAATCCCTATTGGTGGAGTTAAAGCTACAAGCAAAACATATGTTATGTAAGTATGCATAAAGCATTGTATTCTTTGTGAGATGTTTCTTCACTTTTTGGATTGATATTAGATACCTAAAGGCATTCATATTGTATATTTCTTTTTAAGGCTGCCATTATTTTTATCTTTGTAATGGGATAGATTTTTATGTCTCTCTCCCAAAGCAGACTTACATTTTTAGGCCTGTCAGCAGCAGTGACTTTTGAGGTGCTTCAGTTGGCTTTGTTCTTGGAGCTGGTTTTCTGAGACCCAGGGTTTAGATCTTGTTTCCTCTGCGTGAGGAGATTATTATATACATTACTCTATTTTACTTCGTAGTAGATAGAAATTTACACTACCATGCATATTTATATTTTGTTCCCATCTCAGTAGTCTGCTTCTCAGTGTGAGGCCTTACTTGCCACATCACAAAGACAAAAAATGCAAGATTCCTACAGCCCAAACCTGGTATTTTTGCATGCTAGCAATAGAGGGTGGAGCAAGGGATACAAGTTGGTGAGCCATGCAAGCAAGAAGTCTCATACATAGTTGATTCCTGTTAGTTTCCTTAAGACAATAATTGTCTCATGCAAGTGAAAAAGAACAATACCCTTAAGTTTATTGCTTTTTGTGTGGGTACCAAGAAGGAATAGCTAAGGCTTTCCAAACTATTTAAACTCTGCAAGTGTGCTAGCATGCTGCCAAATGTTACCGTCTAGCTTTCTGTTTTTACCTTAATTAAGCTGGTATTTGTGCTCCAGGTTTTCATCCTAGTATTCTTGTAGAACAGAGAATCACGTGTATTAATTATAATTAGATTACAGGATTGTTGTCATTTATTTATTCACAGAGTCCAGTTCTGCATCAGCTGTTAGCATAGTTCAAATGGCCCAGTTTTCCTGCCTTCTCAAAGATAGACCTCTCCACCACAATGAGTAGCTGTTAGTAACTTGTGGTTTTGCCTCACCTTTTTAACATAGATTCTCAACAAATTAAGTTTACTGATGAGTTACAGTTTGTCTCTAACAAATACTACAGCAGCATCTTGGTGCCCATGAAGCATTTGCAAGCAAAAAGGTTGAATTTATGTGGCTCTGCATGTGAACTTTAGTACTGCCACAGATGTTTTAGCTCTTTCAGACACTACCTGGTAATTCTGGACCATACAGCACTGTGCTTATAAACATCACCTTATTTTAGGGCTTAAGTACGTATGCCTAATGCTGTCTGTTGGTGCATCCTCCATCTCTGGTTGGATGGCACCCCCTCCTGGTATCATAATGCTGCTCTAGAACTAGAGGACAGATGCAGCTAGTATCAAAGCTCTAATAAATATCTCTATGTGGGGCTAGAGGAAGAATTGTGCTGCTGTTTTAATGTTGGAAATTAACCAAGTAGATCAGCTTTCTATTCCTTCACCTGGAAACACTGCTGAAACAAGTGGCAGAGTGGCTAATTATGAACTTATGCTCTAATGGTGGAGAGGCCTTTGTAAACGTTCTATTCTTCACGTAGTCTTTTCTTCAAGGTAAACGTGTAAAGAAACTGTTGCATGGTAATCTAAAGTACTTCCACATACCTTCTCATCTTTGGGGTATGCAGTATGAGCCCCATGGTTTTCTAGCAGTAGCAGGGAACCAGGAGCCTATCTCTCCATACATCAGTTCCACAGCAGCCTTAACATCGCTGCTGCTTATGGGACAGTTCCAATGTTTGAACTGTGTGTGAATTCCGTCAGTGGTTGCATGTCAGATTCAGAAGCAGCGTGCAGGTGTGGACCAATCAGTATGCAGAATCTCAGCAAGTTTTCAAACATAATAAATATTTCCTAAAATATTGTAGAGTTTTCAAGATTATTTTAAAAGCAAATTCTGGCACTTAAGACCTTTTTTTTTGTCACAGGACTCCTAAATCGCACAAAATCCTAGCAACTCCTTTCAGGTGACATTTCTACTACTATTTTTAGTCAATTTAGAATAGATAACAAGTTCTAATATTTTGGCAACTTTGTGGCTAAACATAGCAGATATCTGAACGCAGTGCTTGGGCTTCCACAACCCAACACAGTTCTAAAGACTCTGAAGCAGAGCTTTTTGTTATTCATTTGTCAGATGACTGACTTCTAAATTAATCTTTTTTCACTTGAGTAAATTTGCACTTCAGAGTATCCAGACTGTAAGTGCTCTTTCTTAGAAATGAAAGTATTGTATCAGCCAACTAATTGTAACACTAGGCGTATGAGGATTGGCTAAAGCTGGCTTCATGTTTAGAATGTTATTTAAGAACATAAAGCTGTAGTACAGACTTCATGTTTTTGCTGCTTACAAAGCAGAGACAAAATACCTGAGGACTTCTGCTTGCACTGTTACATATCTGTGAATATATCAGATATATCTGTATCTGTAAATCTTAAAATATTTAACAAAGTAGAAATGTGATTTCTTTCATTGTACTGAATGTACAGAGGGAGAAGAGTTTCTGTATAAATGTCTACTTTGGCTAGACTTTCAAAACATGATTTTTCAATGCTCAGGTTTTATGATCTCTTTGTCCAAGTGCTTTTCTTTAAGATCTGATCACCTTTATTTCTTCTTCTAGAAGTCGAACTGAACCAGTGAGTGGAACATCAAAAGCAGTATGTAAAAACACAATCTCACACTTTTTTCTACACACTGCACTTAATGATAAACAATGTAGTCTTAAATTAATTTTCCAAATATTAACTTAATATCTTTTCAATCAAAACGTAGTATATGTTGTAAATACAATGTATTTGATTCAGAGTAGTAATAACTGAGTAATGATATCACTTGCACAGTTCTAATGTGAATATTGGTATTTGTGCCTAGTAATGCATTGTATTTCATATTGAACGTGCTAGAATATTTCCTGTATGACGTTTTGTTGTACAGATACTGTATGATCGTTTTAGATCGTGTAGGGTCGAGGTTTGCACAATTGAACATGGTACCATGTTCTACATCTGTCTGTCTATAGCTAGTGATATGTATGTTTGTATAGGTTGTTGTGTGCTTTTTGTTTCTTGCAATAAAAATGTTTGGAGTGTATTTTTTGCCATTTTCACATTGTATCACTTAGTTTTTGTTTTTAAATACCTTTTTTTGCCTAATGGTTTTTGAAAATGTTATCAAAAACCACTAAGAAACCATTATTGTTAAACCGGGTATTGTTTCTTACTTTTGACCTGGGGGTTCAAACAAATACCAAAACCAACATATCCCATGCATTTCCTGAGGACGTTTCTGTGCAGCTAAATAATTCCTTTTCAAACCCTTAAACACGTGAGTGTTTGCTCCTAAAACTGGAATTGAAGTGATATTGTTTGGGCCCCTCTGAGTACATGAATGTCTTGAAAAATCAACTTGAATTTGAGTATCACTGAATATCATTGCTACCAAGTGGTATTCTAAAGCTCTGCGTTTGGACTTTTCACTTCATCTAATGAACCAGTTTAGTTTAATAGTTTAAGTGACAATGTCTAAAACGTGGTATACGAATTTCAGCACAGGGTTAGAGCCTGGTGCGTTTGTGGCTGAAGTCCATGCTATTTTTCTGAACTTTCCTTTGTATTTTGGCATTTGGATGGCCTCAGGGCTGGGTGCTGCTCTCATCTCCCAAAGGTTGAGCCTCTCTTTAGTATACCACCATTTTGAATTTACGTTTGGAAAAGGGGCAGTGTTTTTCTTCAGGCCTGAAAACACGCTGTTGCTCTGTTGCTAAAATATAGATAAGTACACAAGGAAATACTTGATCGGTAATGACCTAAATATTGATTTGCCACTCGGGTCATATATTATGTATTACTCTGAATTTCAATATAGTCCTTACAGTATAAAAATTATTGCTTGGTGGTTTTTATTTTTCATCTTTTAAGTATAACTGCTTTTTCTTACACTAGAATGGTGTGAGGCATTACACTAACCCTGGATCATTGGATCTGATCGCTTTCAGAGTTGTTAGGATAACGTAACCTAGAAATTCATAAACTCAGTGTCTGTGTTCTGTGAGGAATGCAGCCTCTGCTTCTCACGGAATGGTTTGCAATCAACTCCAGATCAAAACCTTTTTGTATGTAGGTCTGAAAAGACTTAAGTCTGAATCTGACATCCGTAATTCAATCCCTGATTGGTTTGAATTCCTTTTGTGACATGAATACCTCTCATTATGAGTTGAAGTTAGCTTAACTGGGCCAGTGACCCTAGTAGTTAATGTAATGCATTTGCGTAAACCACGTTTATAGTATTTGATCTAATTCAGATGGGTTTTTATTTCCTGGAAACAGTTATTTTTCCTTTTGTTTACTAGCATGTGTATAAACACAAACCACATGTTCATAAATAAAGTTAACATTCTTTTAGCCTTGTGTGTTCCCTGGCATGTCTGTATTGCATTCTTAAGTAGCATCTTACCATAAGCTAATGTAGGTATCTCCCTCAAAAAAGTTATCTGGAGTGTGTTGGGAGGGGGGGTTAGTGTTAGTTAGAACTAATTAAAGTAAATGGAAGACAAAGCAAAAACGTTTCCCTCTTGTTTGCTCTGACTGTGCCCGATTTGGGCTGTGGGTAGGCATAGAGAGGGTGGAAACCTCTTTGCATATATGTGTATATTTGTATATATGTATATGCATATATAAAAATTAAAGATTACTTGAAAAGCACCGCACTGTCAGGAGCTTCCAGAATTGGAAGCACAGTGAGATTCACTTCTAAAGGCAGTCAGATGTTTGTCTAATGATTTTTTTTGTCTTTTTACTTGAAATAAATACAGAAACACGTATATTTAAAAGTAGAGCCTGGCTCTTAGTGTGGTAGGAATGAATTACTGGAAAGCTCACTGATTTCTGTTCAACAATAACGCAAAGGCAGCAAAACTGAAGTGAGTCAAAATAAAAAAAAAAAAACCAGGATACACAAAAGCTTACAGCATATTTTCTCATTGTTTCTCTTTCATGATGGCTGTCATTCTTTACTTCCTAATGTATGTTGTCCCATTGTTATTACAGCCAAATCAAGGCGGTAGGTTATTTTGTTTTAGCACTAGTATTTCAGGAACTGCAAGAAGCTCTATTTGGTATTTGTCCTTAGAAGCTGCAGAGGTGCACAGTTCTGTCCTATATTTTAGTGCCATGAGATACAGCTGCAATCCTTCCTTGCTGAATGTGCAGTTCAGCAAATTCTCCAGTTCTAGAAAACCACTACAACTTAGATCTAGCATTCCAGCAGCAAGATTAGCCTTTTCCCTGTTTCCTGTCCCCTTTTCTCTTTACTTCGTGTTACCTTCTGTTTAGTCTTCTGTAGGATTTGAGTGTTAATACGTCTGACTGCTGGCAACTGTGGTGTTTTTTTTTTCCCCCAGTTCTACTGCAGTACTGCCTTAGGGCCGTGCACAGGATTCCTGGAAGTGTTTCTGCTTGACCGATTGGGTGGCTGGCAGGAATTAGTTCAGCTGAAATGTAATGGGGGAAAAAAAGTAGGCAAAAATGCAGGATCTTTGGAAGATGGCCATTGGGCAAACTTACTGCATTGTCTGCTTGCTGCTTTTGATAGAAAGGATTATTGTCACCTCCTTAGGAAATCAGACTGTTGCCTGCGGGCCATATAATGCATTCTCCTAATAAAATGCAAGAACTGGTTAATATTTTGTTTGTTACTCATCAGTACTAGACTGTTTAATGTATCAGCAAAGTTCTAGGCTCCGTTAGGTAGTGTCCTTAATTTTTAATTTGCCCCTGAAAATCCACCAGATGATAGTGGCTAAGTTGTGCCTCCTATGAGAGAATATAGGTCTCTCACGTTTAAAGGAGTGGCACGTGGAGTGTCGTGCTTCTCAATACTCAGACATCCTTTTTAACGTAACTAATTGCAAAGTCTTCTGAAAAGAGAATGAGTGACTAACTAAAAGCAGCGTTTTACTGGAGTGAGAACTCACCTGCAGATAGGTATTTTTTCCCCACAGTCTGCTAAAGCTGTTGCCTTGAATTCTTCCTCTCTGTTAGTTAGCAAGGTGTATTTTTCAAGGAGGGGTTGTTTATCTCTTTACTGATCAGTTCAGTGATTTCTCAAGGAGGTCTGTTCAGTTTACATGCTGAATTTTTTTCTACTCCTTTGAACTTAAAACATAAGTCTAATTTCAAGTGTCTTTCTGGTAATGCTTTACTACTGTGAGCCTACTGCTGCTTGTGGCACGATTCAAAAACTGGAAAAGGATGCTTTCCAATAATGGGAAAGCTACACTTTGGTTCGCAGTAAGCACTGTGATCCATTATTTAGTAGTGGCCTTAAGACCTCATTCCTGCAGGCTGATCCCGTAGGTAGCTGGAAGGAGAAAAATGTGGTTGCAGTAGAGAAAATACTGTTACGTTCTTTTCATGATTTTCTTATTGTATGCTTTATGTTCTCTTGCTTTTGTGCATTTAGTACTAGGCTGTTATTTGGAAGCTATTTTTGTGTGATAGCAAGGAAAATATTGAATTCTCACACTTTCCAAAGTAATTCATATAGTAAGTGTTCTAATACAGTAGTAGAAATCAGTTTTCTCCGTTTTCATAGACTACTCTGTCATGGTAAGCCCCTTTATTTCAATAATTTAATCAGGGTTTTGCTTATTTGGGGTTTTTTTTGACAGAAAGCTGATGGGTTGCTTTTGTGACTGATGCTCTGGATTGATGTTTTTATTTGGGTTTTGTGGGGTGTGGTGAGATTGCCCCTCTCCTCATTTAGGAACGGCAGAGTTCATGGTTCGGAGCTGATAGGCCTGTGCTTTATTTTTGCAGGCTGCCACTGTGTTCATAAAGCTTAACTGTGTGCATTTATAAATGGTGAAACATTAAGTGATTAACTTGCAAATTACAGTGAAAATAAGTTTCCTCATAATATTTTCTCCTCAAATAAACGTAAAAATTATTTTAAAAGATAGCTTTTACCTGGCAATTGACAGTTTCCTTACCTATTTGACTTCTGTGCCCTTGGAAATATTTGACAAAGGTATCTCTTTGAGGTACTCGTGAGCGATAAGTTGATCTCAATTGGATTTGGTTGTTTTTGTTTCTTCTCATTAACCATATAGACACCCTTAAGCTCTCATTTGGACTTTGTTTTGAATAAATACAAGTTATATATTTAGTTGAAAATGCATCTTCAAGAGACGGGCGATATAGTGCAGACTTTGACTACAGTAGAGGTTAAATGTTGCCATGTTTTGATTGTAGAACTTGAATATGTGTTTAATTTTTTGTGAACAGATTGATGACTCTTCTGCATCTATTTCTCTGGCCCAGCTTACGAAGGTATATATATATTCTTGTCAAGTATTAAAAAAGCGTTTGCTTCGTATTTTTAAATCTTCTGTTGTGATCTCTAGTTGGCTTATTGTTGTAATTTGAAGAAATCTTTAATTTTCAATAAGATTTAAGTATTCTAATTTTAAACTGTGTGTAAATTTGGATACTATCCTGTAAAGAGTAGTTCCCAGTTTGGGAAGATGGAAGGGGAGTACCTTATCAGCCTCAACATAATGTTGCAGTATTACTCATCTTCAAGACACAAAGAAGAAGCACTTCAGAAGCGGTTTACCGTTTTTTCATACGTTTTGTTAATTTTTCGTTGGAAACTAACACAATTTTTACAGAAGAATTTAATTGGCTGTAAGTTATGGACATTCCAGAGGGCTTTGCAACAGCCAAAAAAAACCCAAGTGTTTCTGTTACATGGACAATTGCATGGCTATTTCTGAATTTGTAGTCTTCCTAGATACAGATCCATTCCTGAATGTTGCACAGTTTCATAAACTGTAGTATATATAGTGGGCAACACAATCTAATTTGTTTGAACACAGACTGTAAATTGTGTAAATGTACCTAATTGTTTATAGGAATATACCAATGTGTATGTGTGGCATATTAGCAGCTGTGACCTTCTGAAACTGTTGTAATGCCATGTTTTGCTATGAAACTGCTTGCATTCTTTGCTCGATAATGTGTAACTTTGTCTGGGAAAGCACTAGTGACTGCACTTTGAAAAGGCTTAGTACTAGCCAATTAAACTGCTAGTCACCGCAATTACAAAGATCAGAGAAGGCAGGGACTAATGCAGAGTAGCTGGAGTTTGTTCTTCTGACAATAAATGCTGGAGTTCACTTCCAAGAGAGAAGTCTGCCCACTGGTAAATTCTTCCCTTACCCACTGCAGAAAATAAGCTCTATACATCTGGCCAAAAAAAAAAAGCCCCACCAAAAAAACAATTGGAATGTGGCCACGTAAAGAAATGGGTCTCCATTAGTGCTGTCCCTAAATATGTCCTTGGTTCTGTAAGCTCATGTCAAGCTTTATTCTAAAATGTGAGAAAGTGTCCAAGTGGTGTACACACATTTAAGCTCTCCAGAAAATCTGAGCATTTCAGAAAAGTACAGGAACACAAGAAGGCAGCTCCAAACTGTCACGTGCCATAACCTCTTCAGTGCAGACTGGCTTAGCATGGAGACTATGTGTTAACAGTTCTGTTTTATTTTCACTATGTATTAAATGCCATATTTGAATTTTGGTCTATTCCTACTAATGTTTTGTGGGCTTTGGGTGTGTTTTGTAAACCGTTTGGGTTCAAACAAATTAGGCAAGCTTTTGTAAAATTTTCTGTACATGTTAATGGAAATGATTTCATAGCTGTCGATCTGTTAATGTTGAGAAAAACTGTGTATGTGAAACAACCATTTAATAAAATGTTGAAACTAGTTGGTTGCTTTTGTGAATGAATGCATATCAAAACAAAAACATGAGTGGTTGATCTGAATGATAGGTGCTTGAAGGTCCAAATAATTTGCAGTCACTCCCTTAGACCCTGCTTGTATCTGGACTAGTGTACAACAAAACATAATGACAAATACTGCTTTAAAAAAATCAGCTTGCTTCAATGATTTGCAGATCTAGTTCTGTGTAAGGTTTGTATTACATTTTGTATGTTAAAAGGATACAGTGAACTGGGGGGAAAAAAAATTCCAACAAGTTTTACTTGCACTTAAAGCACTTAGTATGAAGAGGATAATTTGTTGGGGACTGTGTGCAGTTTGGACTCTCCACAGCATGTGGTGTTCAAATTTCTACCAAAAAGAATCCTTTGTTTTGCTGAGCATTTACTAAAAACTTGATTCCTTTTAATGCTTCTCTGTCCGAATTTCGGCAAGCAGAAACAGCTTCCCCAACTGCAAGTCGTGTGTCCTTTTAATGCTGCAAAATGTAAGAAGTGGTACTTAACATCCATATTTCTGAATTGAATGTATGATGGATATCTTCTCCAAAATAGTCTGGAGCCTAAAAATCAATTTTAAAATACCAGATAGTGGTGGTTTGGGGTTTTTCTGTTTGTTTATTTTTACACGTAGCTTCAGTCCACATTACGTTGAAGAAATTTGAATTGGTTACACAAGTCTTTATGTAAGGTACAAACAGAGCCTAAGGTTTTGAGTGCCCAAGAATGCTCTCTTCAAGTAGATTAACAGGCACATAAACATCATGTAATGGCGTAAGGACTCCCCAGAACATCTTCAGGACAAATATATTTTATATAAGCAGCTGTTTTCATGCAACCTCAGCTAGAGTTGTGCTGCTCTTTACAGGATTGGATGAGTGGTGTTGTCTTTGGCTGTGTGGAATTAAACGTGTTTCTAATGTGTGTGTCAAATAATTACCTGTTAAACAGACTGCCAATCTGGCTGAAGCCAATGCTTCCGAAGAAGATAAAATAAAAGCTATGATGTCACAGTCTGGCCATGAATATGATCCGATCAAGTAAGTGTCGATAAAGTCAAGTCTTTGAAGATTGCAGAAAAATATTGTAGAGCTGTTTGCTTTAAAGAGAGATATACATGCATGCTTTTTTTTTTTTCTTCCCTTTTTTTAGTTACATGAAGAAGCCCTTGGGTCCACCTCCACCATCTTACACTTGCTTTCGTTGTGGAAAACCTGGTCACTATATAAAGAACTGCCCAACAAATGGGGTAAGGTTGTGGTGGACTGCGGGTGTCATTTAGTTGCTTATTGATTTGTTTATCTAAACTTAGTTACTTAACAAATACATCAACGTTCATTTTGAGAGTTATTTTTCCTGGGGTGAAATACAGAGTTGCAAGACAACATTGCAAAGCCCTTGGGATTTCAAGGGTAAAGATGGAAGCATAAAACTTCCTTATTTTCCTCAGTAATCGGCTTTTAATATGCCCACAGATCTTTCTCTGTTTATCTTTGCTTATATTTTGATGCACTTCAGTTTAATTGGACATTTTCCCCTGAACTTCAAGTTTTTGATGGCCATCAGTTAGTACTTTGTGTTGCAAGGGGATATTTCTGTTGACCCAATCTTCTGAAGATTTGCATATTCATACCATTTAACATTAGTCACTCAACATAGACCCATGAGGTATGAATCGAACCTTCATACATAGATAAGGAATTTAAGTCTCCAGTGGCTGATTCAGAGCGCTGAAATAGACTTATTCAGAGCAAGAATGTATTTCTATCTTCCTGGAGTGGTAAACTGGGGAATATTCAACCACTGGGGTACATTTAACCCCTGAGGAGCTAGAAGTTGTATGAATGTCTGTTAAGTTCAGAGTACAGCTCAAACCTTTGAAACATCGTGACTGTGCTTAGGAAAGTTAATGTTTCAGTCATGCAACCCTCACATCAGAGAAAAGGAGAGGATTAAAAGCTTTCACTGGTTAGAGTAATCTTTGAAATGTCATTTAAGTGCGGCTTGTAGGATGAAATGTCGGCATTTCTTTTCTTAACAGGACAAAAATTTTGAGTCAGTACCCAGGATTAAAAAGAGCACAGGAATTCCCAGGAGTTTCATGATGGAGGTGAAAGATCCCAATACAAAGGGTGCTATGCTGACAAACACTGGAAAATATGCTATACCAACTATTGATGCGTAAGTATGGGAGTTTCCAGATGGACCAAAAAGCAAACAAGCGATCATGTATTGAGTGGCAATTCAAACAAGTTGCCCAGCATCAGCAGTTGCAGGGAAGGATGCGTTGTCTTATCCTGAAGTCAGTGTGGTGACTTCTGATAGTAAAATAGGGTGGTGTTACTGTTGATCACTCTAGAATTGAGTTAAACTAGTTGTAAGCTAAGAATCCATATTTCCGCACAACATTTTGGTAGTGTTTACAATCAGAATTGTTCTCTTGAGCAAGCTCGATTTGCTCCTGGTTTGTGCTTCAAAGGTTTAACAAATAGCTGTAGATCTGAGATTTCCTCCCCCTCTGTCTATCAGATCTCACATGTGAAACAGTGGAGTCTTCTTGCTGGTATGAACTGAGAAAACAGTAGTGTGTTCTGAGAGTAGTGTCTGTTTCTATTCCAGTTTTGGAAGTGTTGGGTAACACTTCTGTTTTTCTGTTTTGGATCTGCTTTTGTAGAAGCTGTAAGTAGACTTTTTAATTTAGAAAAAGTAATTTCTCAGAGATAAAGTATATCCTGAGCCTACAAGTTCAATTTACCCTTTGGTACCGAAGAGGTGGGATTTGCTACACATCATTTCCAGCTGTCATTTATCTTTCTAGTCTGGGCTAATTTCTTGTCTTGGTTGAGCTAACAGTTGGGGAAATTTTCCAGAAGGGATAGACACTCTCTCTGATAGTTTGTGGCTGTAGAAAAAAAGATTTATTCAGAAGGCTAATAATAAAGTCCTTTGATAAAGTCAAAAGTTTGGAGAAGTTTGGGGCTGTTTTTACTTATATTCAAAATATTTTCTTTGTCCTTTCCTTCCCGTCTCCTCCCTCCCTCTAGGGAAGCTTATGCTATAGGAAAGAAGGAAAAGCCTCCTTTCTTGCCTGAAGAGCCATCGTCCTCCTCAGAAGAGGATGATCCTATTCCAGATGAGTTGTTATGTCTGATTTGTAAAGATATAATGACAGATGCGGTTGTTATTCCCTGCTGTGGAAACAGTTACTGTGATGAATGTAAGTATTACTCCTACGTTTGTTAATTCAGAACATCAAACGTGATCTACTGATGGGAGAAATAGGAGCTAACAAAATTGGTTTTGTTACCAGCTCTGTTTAGTGCTGAAGTATAGCATAATTAGAAAGGTACAAAGGGGGGAAAAATACAGAAAGCTTTTGTTGTCTGCAGAAGGATGACTATGAGAGGTGTACTTATTTGTGCAGGTCATTACAGTGCTGGGTGTGAATGTTGAATACATTTACTTTGTCTCCAGCCTTTTCTTTCATTATACAGTTATATACATTGTATATCAGAAGTCTTGACTTACTGTGAACTGAAACAAGTGGATAGTTAGGTATTCAGTGCAAGTTTTTCTAGTGGGAGAAGGTTGAGAACTTGTGAATCTCAGCTTACTGATAGTTTTTAGCAGTGTTTTATTTGTTACCTTGAGGAGAGTGGTTGACAGCTCACTGTAATAGGTAACGGGAAGAAGGACTGGCTGAAATGGCATGATGCAGTCTACTCTGCAGCTTCAAATGTTACAACAATTAAGTACTGAAACTGTATAGTTGTTCACTGCGTGTTCTTTTTTTTATATACTATTGAACACTTAGAACTTTATGCCCTCAATTCAAGACCATACTCATTAATCATGCACATGATTTTATAAATGATAACAATCCCCAAATTTTCTCAGTGTGCCTAAAAATTGTATTGATCTAATTATTCACAGGTATCAGAACAGCATTATTGGAATCTGAGGAACATACATGCCCAACGTGCCATCAAACAGATGTGTCTCCAGATGCTTTAATTGCCAACAAGTTCTTACGCCAGGTAAAAGAATCACTTTTACATAACCTGTTTGTAAGAAAAAAAATTATTTGTAAAAAGCTGAAGTGGAAGAAAGTACTAATTGTTGTCTCCTTCAGCGGGGCTAAGTTGAGAAAGGCTAAATCTACTTCTCAAGTACACTGTCTGTTATTACAGAAAACCAACAGCTCTTTAGTGGCAGTTGGTGAACTACAGTCACTTTTGTTTTATAAAAATGGTTGTCTTGCTTTAATTACACATGTAATTATGTATTAATTGTCAAAATTAATTACACACGTAGTTTTACTCCTTGGAAGCTTTTGTTTTGTTGCTGAATTTTCTTATGACTTCTTTGCAAATGTTTTTCCACCTATAGGCTGTGAACAACTTCAAAAATGAAACTGGCTACACAAAAAGGCTCCGTAAGATTCAGCAGCAACAGCAGCAGCCACCACCACCACCTCCACCTCCACCACCACTAATGAGACAAACGATAACACGCAACCTGCAGCCTCTAATGAGGCCAGCAATTTCCAGACAGCAGGATCCACTAATGATTCCATTAGCTTCTCTGTCTTCTCACTCTGCTGCTGCCTTGGCCCCTGGTCAGTCTGTTGCAGCTGGATTACCAGTAAATCCATCTTCTGTCCTTGTCTCCGATCTCCCTCCAGCAGTGTCTCTGTCTCTCCGTGGTGAAAAGCCGGATGGACCTTTTCGGTAAGTTAATCTGTAGCGTAGCTCAACACAAATACAGAAGACGACAAAATGCTTGTTAAGTTATTCCTCTGAAGCTTCAGGGTGATTTACGTATGGATTGCTAATGACAGTTCCCAGTAGTTGTATAAGTTCTGCTTTTTGTTTTTGCTTTGGATGAGAGCACTTTAGATTGGAGTTGTGTCTCATTCAAGAACTTCTCCTAAGTTTTTGTTGTTTGATTCTCTATCAGTCATTTAGAATACATTTACCCTGTAACAGGATTTCTTTTCCTCAGCAGCTTTTTAATGACAGACAACTCTTAAAGTGATCATTTAGCTATCGCGTGAATTCTTTTTGTGTTAATTTTCCTGTTACTGAGCAGGTAGCATTTTCATGAAAAGTATACTAGGTCAATTACAGGTAGAATTAACCAGGTGTTTTCGTGTTACTTTTTTCTGCAATAATTCAGTCATCATTATTATGATGTCAGAATCACCTTCAGTAAAACACAGTATAGTCAGTGACTCATACAGATTTGGGTAATAGTTCTTTAAAACATTGCAAGTTTGAAGTGTTTATAAACATAAAAGTCAAAGCTTGCAATCCAGTGAAGTTGACTGAAAATATATTTAAAATGGAAACTATTGTTTAGGGTTTATATCCTTTCAACTTTATGCTTTGGATGCAAATAACCACTCTGTCCTGAAGGCTGTCAGGCTCAGCTGTACTGTTGAGGTCACAATTTAAAGGAAACCTGTAAAGCAGCTTTATGAACTAGTACGTAAGCAGGTCCTAGTAGAATTTAAGTTCTTCTTGCATCTTCCAAAACTGAGTTTTTGTGTGTAGGTTATAAGTACTCTAATCCTTTCATTTGCAGCTAGCCTAATAAAACGCTTTTCCCTTGAACTTTCTCTAGTTCGAATTGAATTCAGTACTTCATTTGCAATCAGCCAACTTTACGTCTGTAAACCTGGTGTAGATTTTTTTTTGAATTTATTTTTCCTTTTGCAGTAGTCAGCCTCTTCTTACTTTGAAATTTGTATTTCCAGTGGCTCTTCAAAACAGTGTATTTGAATAAGAAAATTTGTGGGTTATTTTTTTCTCTAGTGATCCAGATATTATACCTCCTGCTGCTCTGGTGACTGCTGCTGAGCTTTCTAAATCTTCCCCTTTGGCAATCAGCAGTTTGTTGGAAGAGAAGGTAAATTTTATTTCAACAGATGTTTGTATTTTAACCGATTTCAAATTCTTGTATTTTAATTAATCTTATTTTCTAACAGTTTGCGTTTATTCACAAGGGCTATCAGGTTCCTGTACTAAGGCAACCAGCAATACCTAGTCTTCTGGGCCCACAAGGACAATCAATTCCCACAACTGGTAAGTATCTGCAGCTTTAGAATTAAAACAAACAAACAAACAAAAAGCCACTTCAGATAAACTGAATGGAATTTTTTCCTTTTCTTCTTTCCAATCCAAAAGGTCATCCAATGAGAATTGGTGCAATTCGCTCAGCTGGTGGCAGGCCAGGTTGGGAACTGTAAGTATATTCTACAGAAATTCAATATATTATTGCTTGTAACATTTTGAATATGGCAGCGGCACATAACTTAGTCAACAGTTGATTTATAATGATATAAGAATATATATATATAAGTATATACAGATAATTATATAAGTATATATATACACAAGTACGTACAGATAATTGTGGAGAGGTAAATAATTTTTAAATGGCTTTATTTGACTTAGGTTTAACGAAGGGTATCTGTGCTTCCAGAAAGGTTGTTTAAAAGAAGGCTACATTGCATAATTGAAGAGGACTGTGAAAAATGAACTCTTTTTGAGGAATCAGTGATTACGTATTCAAATTGAAAATAATTAGAAGACCAGATGGAAAGCCCTTTGGCTGAATATGGTCAAAGTTGTTGATTTCATAGAAATGAATCTCCAACACTATTTTTTTTCAGCAACTTAGTTGATATAATAGTTGAACAAATTACTGGCAAATTCAGTGTTCTTATTTTACAACTATTTGGAGTTTTTTCAGTCCTCTCAAATGTCCAGACTGCTTTCTCTCACTTGGAGAGAGAGAGAGGAGTCCATTTTATTTATTAATCATAGTGTTAAGTTTAGTCTTTCATACTGATAAATATTTGCCATAGATAAATTTTAAGTATGCGTTACGTTTATAAAATCTTAAGGATAAGTCAAAACAAAACAAAAAAAAACCATCCATCCCACAAATGAAGTAAAATCTCAGATTCAATAAGAAGGAAAATAACAATTTAGGGACGAGGACAGGCCAAATGCATCATCATGAGGCAACAACATAGGATGCCAATGTGGAAGATGCTTGAAGAAGTTCAAGAGAAGATTAGTTAATATTTGTGCACTGCTTCAAAGATTGGAAGTGTGAAATATTAGATGTTTCAAGGAGTGGCAGAGAAGCGATGGGCACTTGTCACATGGGAAATGGGAGTCTCTTTTAAGCATAGGAAGCCTCCATCTATGGTTATGAAGAGAAGACTGAGGGAACTGTTAGGAATGTGAGGATGAGGAAAGCAAGTATGAGGATCAGGAAGTGAATTTTGACTGAAATGACCAGAAGGCAGGGAGAAGAACACTTAAGTTCAGAACAGGTTGTGGTCACCACTGTGCTCCTGCTTCGTTTGCTTTCCTCTTTAAAATCAGGGCAAAGTGTAACAAACAGTGACACATGTTTTTGGGTTTCTTTAGAAGTTCAAATCGAGGACGCCCGCATAGTGAACGTTCCCAAAGGACTCAGGCCCCAACACTACCAGCATCAGCACCAGTCTTTGTGCCTGTGCCTCCACCTCCCTTGTATCCTCCACCTCCCCATGCACTTCCTCTTCCACCGGGGGTACCGCCACCACAGTTTCCTCCTCAGTTTCCACCTGGTCAGCCTCCATCAGCTGGGTACCCTGTTCCCCCTCCAGGATATCCCCCAGCTCCTGCAAACATGTCATCAGCTTGGGTACCAACAGCAGTACCAACGGCTCATTCAAATACCATCCCAACGACACAAGCACCTCCTTTATCTAGGGAGGAGTTTTACAGAGAGCAACGGAGACTTAAAGAGGAGTAAGTATTTGGCTCAGTGAAATCGTGGTGTTTTTCATTTTTGTATTTCAGTAGCATATCGGACTGCAGTTGCGTCTAAAGTGCATCTGACATAAGCCAAAATTACATATAGAACATTTTCTTCCAATATACTTTTTCATTGCGGATGGTAAACATGCAAAACTAAAGACAAATGTAACTCTAAAACTTTCCCTAAAACTCAGAGGAATTCTCTGTTTTGTGTAAATAGGATGTTCGCCTTTTGCATTTGCATGCAGTATACATTTTCTCATATCGGCCATGTTTTGTTTCTTGATGTCTTTTTGTAATAAAGGTCAAACTATAATTGTAATAAAGGTCAAACTTATTTTAACAGGGAAAAGAAAAAGTCCAAACTTGATGAGTTTACAAATGATTTTGCTAAGGAATTGATGGAATATAAAAAGATTCAAAAGGAGCGTAGGCGTTCGTTTTCCAGGTAACTGCTTTACATGTCCGTAATGGAGAAGCAGATTGTCTAGAAGAATCAGGAGGAGGTCCACTCCACCTCACTATCTTTAGATGGATTGGATAATTAAAGGGCTTAGTGTTAGGAGTTTCATTTGAAAGGTTGCTAGCTCAGATGTAGTGGAGCACAGTTGACTTATAATATGGCAGCAGTTAT
This sequence comes from Bambusicola thoracicus, assembly GCA_002909625.1. NCBI lineage: Eukaryota > Metazoa > Chordata > Aves > Galliformes > Phasianidae > Bambusicola > Bambusicola thoracicus. The sequence continues at coordinate 5,522 of PPHD01004728.1, read as the reverse complement.
TAAGGAGCAGGAGTCTCTTTCACTGAGGTATTTCTGTTACCATCCTTTACCTCCTGACAACCTTGAGGAGGCAAAGAACTGAGTAGGTTTAGTAGCTGGATGTTCTCCGTCACCCCATTGTGATTATAGGTTTTACCTCAAAGCACTTGGGAGGAAATAAACGAGCGAAATTGTCTTCATTTCCTCTTTTGTTTCTCATGTGGTTACATAGGGATTTCAACCTGGACTGCAAACTGATGGCTTGCGCTAGTGTCTTGTTGACATAGATAATTTTTTCTTAGAAACTAAAAGGTCAGATGTGTTTATAATGAAATCTTAAATTGCTGAAGGACTTCTAGAGGAAGAGCGATGCTAGTGAGCATGTGCAGAATAATGAGGAATAGTTATTTAAAAAATAGTCAAAGAAAAACCTGTCGAGAATACTCAGGGTAGTCGATGTTTTCTATCTCAAAAAATCACTTGGACAACAGACTGAATATCTATTAATAGTGCTATCAGTGTATTTCTTAGAATAATAGCATAATATTACTTTTAGATAAGACCTTATTTGAAACAGTGTCAGTAGCCTTTGTTAGAGATAATATGTGCAAAATTTTACTTAGAACGTTGGCTAGAAGAGTTGATTAAATTTTGTGGTATGTAACCTTGTAGTGCAAAGTATTATACATCCTGTACAGATTGCCAAACAAACAGTGAAGTTAAATTAACTAGGCTGGTATTGTAAAATTGGGCTTTATTGTCTTCAGTTGAATTCATATTTTCTTATTGCTTGATACCGTACTGTAGCTATTAAGACTTGCTCTTTTTGCGTCTTACTGCAACATAAATTGTACTTCATGTAGTTGCAAAGTAGTGCTGAAAAAATTGTGCATTCGTGTACCAGTAGAGGTCAGCATACTCCAACTTAAGTACATTAATAGCTATAGTAGTTAATTTTATAGAAGCAAGTGGAAATAGACTTACCCTTCCTGTATGTTTTTACACTAACAAAGCAGTGACTGTTTTGTCTTGTAAACAGAAACTTTTATGTGTTATCAAGTTCTTCAATTTGCAGTAGCATTATGCCAGCAGCTGAAAGAAGCTTTGACATAAGCATATGGAGATTTTTTTAAAAATTAAAAAAAAAAAATTAAATGGGGAGAGCGACTGTTTTGAATTAAATTTTTTCTTCTTTGTGCTGTGTTTTTTTGAAGGTCCAAGTCTCCCTATAGTGCTTCGTCTTACTCGAGAAGCTCGTATACCTACTCCAAGTCAAGATCGGGTTCTTCGCGCTCCCGTTCCTACTCTCGGTCGTTTAGTCGTTCCCATTCTCGTTCCTACTCACGTTCACCTCCATATCCAAGAAGAGGCAAAGGGAAGAGTCGTAACTATCGTTCTAGGTCAAGGTCGCATGGTTATCACCGTTCAAGGTCAAGGTCACCCCCATACAGAAGATACCATTCACGGTCCAGGTCTCCAGTGTTTAGAGGCCAGTCTCCCACTAAAAGGACTATACCTCAAGGGGAAGGAGAAAGGGAGTATTTTAACAGATACAGAGAAGTTCCACCATATGATATGAAAGCTTACTATGGCAGATCTATTGACTTTAGAGATCCATTTGAAAAGGAAAGATACAGAGAATGGGAAAGGAACTACAGAGAATGGTATGAAAAGTTTTACAAGGACTATGCTGTTGGAGCCCAACCTCGACCTCCGGTAAACAGAGAGAACTTTTCTCCAGATAGATTTGGTCCACCTGGAACCAGAAGAGAAAGTTCACCATATGCTCGGGGACGTAGGGAGGATTATGCTGGTGGGCAGAGCCATAGAAATCGTAATATAGCTGGAAATTTCCCTGAAAAGCTTTCAGGAAGAGAGGGCCATGGCATAAAAGATCCTGCAAAATCAAAAGAGAAGGAGGTGGAAAATCCCCTCGGAGATGGCAAAGGAAATAAACACAAAAAACACAGGAAGAGGAGGAAAGGGGATGAGAATGAAGGATTTCCCAATGCTGAGTTGTTAGAAAGTACGAAAAAAACAAGGGAACCAGGTACAGCAGAGGACATTAAATCAGACTCTCTGTTCATGCTCCCAAGTAGAGATGATGCCACCCCTGTGAGAGATGAACCTATGGAAGCAGATTCTATAGCTTTCAAACCAGTGTCTGAAAAAGAGAAAAAAGACAAGGATAAGCCAAAAGCAAAAACTGATAAGACAAAACGGAAGGCCGAAGTGGCTGCTCCTCCGAAGAAAGACAGTGTAACAAAACCAGCTAAAGCTTCCCAAGAGAAGGTGGATGCCGATCGTGAAAAATCTCCTCGAATGGAACCTCTTGTGAAAAAAGCAAAGGAGGAGTTGCCGAAGACAGACAGTGTTAAAGCATCTTCCTCTCAGAAGGATGAGAAGACTCTCGGTACACCACGGAAAGTTCATCCAAAAGTGGCAAAAGATCACCCAGAAGCCAGACCAGCCAAGGAAGAAAAGGCAAAGAAGGACCATCCAAAAGAATTAAAGTCAGAAAAGCCCTCCAGCAAAGAGGACAAGTCAAAAAAAGCAGTTGAAAAAAGCAAATCTTCTGATGCAAAAGCTGAAAAAAGAAAGAGAAAAGCAGATGAAAAGGCTGATAAAGAACACGAAGCAGCTTCCGTAAAGGCCTCTAAAGCAGAAACTGCTGAATCAAAAACGTCGCCGAAAGGGAAAACTGAACCTGATGGTGAGAAAGGAGAGAGAACTCCAGAAAAGGATAAATCTGGTTTTCTTATCACTCCTGCAAAAAAGATTAAACTTAACCGAGAAACTGGCAAAAAGATTGTGAGTGGGGAAAACGTGCCACCCGTGAAAGAACCTGCTGAGAAAGTTGAGCCGAGCAGCAGCAAAGTTAAGCAAGAAAAAGTGAAAGGAAAAGTGAGAAGAAAAGTAACAGCAGCTGATGGATCTAGTTCAACTCTTGTAGATTATACCAGGTACTTCATCATTTCTTTTCCTACATTTTCTCACTCCTCTCCCTCTAAAATTCAAAATCTTTACGATAACTGATGGAAGGAGAAGCTAAATTCATGCTCAGTGAGTATTTGAATAATCTGTGAGGTTTTCTGCTAAACTGTACAAATGAAATTTTGTTGCAGCAAACAAGCAGTCTGAGCAGAAAGTTGGTAAGTTTAATTAATGGGTGACATTTGACCCTTATTTCTGGGACATTTTTCCCCTCTTAATAATTAGCCTTTTGAATACACCTATATATTGAGTCTTTATGGTGTTCTCTCCATGTCTTCCCTCAAATCCTGCTTAATACCAAAGGCAAGGATAACAGATATGTCTGCATCATGCAGTATTTTGTAGTTTTAAAATTGCAAGGTACTGCTAGTGACTTTTTTTGCTAGTATGACATGAAATTATAATTTGCAGAAATAGCAGCTTGGCTGCCTATACTGCGTGGAGCACGTAATCGTTCCTTAATTGCTTGCTAGCTTGTTGAAACTACCACAGATAGTAGAACATCAAGGAATTACCTGATCAGACAATTCCTGATCTGACTGTAGAATCATAGAATGGGTTGGATTGGAAGGGGTCTTTAAGATCATCTCGTTCCAACCTCCCAGCTGTGGTCAGGGTCACCCCCTCTAGACCAGGCTGCTCACAGCCCCATCCAGCCTGGTTTTGAATGCTTCTAGGGAGGAAGTACTGATGATCTTGTGTCTTTGTTAATTAAATGCATAGTAGGAAGACACTAATTGGTTGTTCATAATCTTAGTCGACGGACTCATCGTTCATCTTGGCTGTCCCCTTGGTTGGTCAGCTTTTGGAAAAGTACTGGAGTTTTACAAGTGAAACAGAAGTCGTTTTATAGAATACTGCAACAGACAGCTGTGCTTGCATCTCTACCACTTTGTTAATTTATGATATTTTTCTTCTTAGCACCAGTTCTACTGGAGGAAGCCCTGTTAGAAAGCCTGAAGAGAAGACGGATACAAAGCGGACTGTCATTAAGACAATGGAGGAATATAATAATGATATAACTGCCCCTGCTGAAGACGTCATTATTATGATCCAGGTCCCTCAGTCAAAGTGGGATAAAGATGACTTTGAGTCCGAAGAGGAAGACATTAAATCTACCCAGCCATCTTCAAACATAGGAAAACCTGCTAGTGTTGTAAAAAATGTGAGTGCTAAGGCACCAAATCCCATAAAACACAATGAAAAAGAAATGGAGCCTTTGGAGAAAATACAGAAAACTACAAAAGAGGTGAGTTATGAAAGCTCTCAGCATGATGTAAAAGGTTCAAAAAGTTCAGTGTTGAATGAAAAAGGGAAAACCAAAGAGCGGGATCATTCTCTGTCAGACAAGGACACTTCTGAAAAGAGGAAGAGCGGTGTTCAGCCAGAAAAAGACCACTCAGAACGTGCAACTGAGCAAGGAAATGGAAAAAATATTTCTCAATCTTCCAAAGACAGCAGATCTTCAGAGAAACATGATACTGGCCGTGGATCCACTGGTAAGGATTTTACTCCTAATCGAGACAAAAAATCTGACCATGATAGCAGCAGAGAGCATTCTAGTTCCAAGCGTAGGGATGAAAAAAGTGAATTAGCAAGGAGAAAAGACTCTCCTTCACGGAACAGAGAATCTACATCAGGACAGAAAAGTAAACCAAGAGATGAACGAGCAGAGCCTTCCAAAAAGAGTGCCGGAGATTCCAAAAGAAGCAGCTACAGCCCTTCACGTGACCGAAAGCAATCAGATCACAAAACTGCTCATGATTCCAAGCGCTCATTAGAGGAACACAAACCTCTAGATAAAAATTCGGGTAAGGAGAAGGAAAAAGAAAAGGAAAGGGAAAAGGAGAAGGAAAAAGAAAAAGAGAAGGAAAAGGAGAAGGACAAAGAAAAGGAAAAGGAGAGGGAGAAGGAAAAGGAAAGGGAGAGGGAGAAGGAAAAGGACAAAGAAAAGGAGAGGGAAAAAGACAAGGAGAAGGAAAAGGAGAGGGAGAAGGAAAAGGAGAGAGAAAAAGAAAAGGAG
>PPHD01004727.1:0-27928 GCA_002909625.1 Bambusicola thoracicus | reverse complement strand
CTACGCACAGAGATTCTTGAGCTCTGAATTTCGTTGATTTTGCTTTGCCATATTAAGATCAGTAATTGTAACTTTTGTGTACTGTACAAGGATTTAAGATACGGTACAATCTTTATTGAAAATGTTTTTTGCTGGGGGAATATTAATTACAAGAGCACTGTCAGTTGCTGTTAATGTTAAATGTGGAGTGCTCAGTTACTTTTCTACCCTGCTGTCTCAGTTTGTGTCTAAGGATCTCCCAGGGTCTTCGGTTCTGTTTCCGTTATTGATGTGAAAATAGAGTGCTAGTCAGAAAAAGGACTATGATCATCCTCTTTTTCTCCCTCTGTTGTTTGGAAGCATTCTTCCTAACTGCTATACCTTTATACTTCTCTGTTGGTGTTCGTTTTGTTGTTGCAATGGGAGATAGCCGACAGATCCGTTAATGAGAACAGAACTTCTTTTAGAGTGCTCCTATTTCCTGCAGCTGGATAAGGAGTCGGGAAAACAAAAGCAGAAAACACAAATGTGACAGCAGCTGCCATAGTACAAATGACTGACTTAACAACATAAAGCCCTGCTATATATATGTATATATATGTGTCTATTTTTTCTTCTAGCAAACAATTTGGTGGTTGGGCAACAGCTCAAATGCTTCAGGTTCTGAATAAGGTTGAACCTACTCAAGTTATCTACTTACCAAGGGGAAACAGTTAATTACAACTGAAAGTTACCCCCAAGGGTTTTTTTTTTTTTTCTCTTTTTCTGTGTGTATGTGTACACATACATGTGTTCATACACACAGTGCAAAGTGTGGAAGTTATGAACCAAAAGAACCAATTTAGCAGCCGTAGGGTGTTTTGTTTTGTCTTGTTTTCTTTGTTTGAAAACATGATCGAGCCTTAAGTGCTCACCCAATGCTTTCTACAAAACAAAAGCACAACACAGAGGCCAGTGAGGTGGCCAAAATATTTATATGCCTTATTTGTTCTGTTGCAATAACTGATAGCTAAGGCACATCTGGCGAGTGATCTTAACGTAACATATCTCAGTTCTGCTCTTGTTTTGTTCGCCATTTTCGGCTGTCTTTTTGCTGTGGTATCTCAGGGCTCCTGTCCTGCTTGCAGTTTGCTAGTGGTGTTATCTTCCCAAATTCTTACACTCTTACCTCAAGGAAAATCCACAGGCATGGATGTCCTGGACATTACCTACCGCAGTGACTAGGAGCCTCAAAATACCTCTGGCGTGAAGACTGGGAAGGAGGAATCTCTTACAGCTCCAGAGCTCTAAAAACTGGTGGCCAGTTTTTGTCATTCTTCTTGCTTCTGCTGGAGATGCTGGTCTTGTTAAGAGCTCTATTAGCAGGGGGTCCATACGCTCAGCTGCATTTGGAATCCAGCAGAGCAGATCCTTCTGTAGCAGAAAGGCATTTGTTACTGCATTTGCAATCAGGAAGCATTTCATTGTGCCACCTCTAAGATAAGAGCTTATGGACTATGCAGTGATGAATGTTGTATCATTTTACTAGTAGCAGCTGTTCTGCCAAACAGTCTTGATCCAGAACTTCAACTGTGAGCTGTAACTGAGATAGTCCAGCCCTTCAGTCCTCCTTTGGTGAATGTGAATGTTGTTTTCTAACATACAGAGGCACATAAGAGTTGCCTTCTAGCATCAGTTATGCTGCAGTATGAGAAAACAAACCTATTTTATTAAAGTTAGCAATGTTATTCTAGCAGAGCAATCTGGGCAAGAAGCTCTACAGAAGCAGGCATGCAGTATGTCAGGTTGTAAGTCATCGAATGGCAGCTGTTCTCTGAATCTGGTCACAGATCCAGAGGAACTCAGTCACAAATTTGGATGATTTTAATACATATCTTGGCCAACAGATGTTCTTATTTACCGATAAAAATGCTTATTTTATGTAGGTGGTATCTGCCTACATAAGGACTGTGATGCACCTCCTCGTGCGCACTTTTTATAACTTGTATTTAGGGAAATAGATTTTGCACAGAGGAAACAGGGTTGCAAGAGGAAACTCGACAATGAGGCCTGAGTTCATTCTTCTTACACAGATTTGCCTTCCTGAGTTGTTCCTTCACCCTCCCCTTCCACCAGCTATTGACTCTGTGTGTCTGTGGGTATAGAGGGTGGAACAGGGCGGTGCCAGACTTCACTGTTCTGTCTGCATCTGAGCAAGCCTTGCGGGGAAGAGACCCTGGAAATAAATCTGAGCCCCGAGATCTGACTGTGGGTCTCCAGGCCTTCCTAAGGAATTAATAATTGCTGGCACCTCAATACACAAAGCCTCAGTGAGGCACGACCTCTTGCTGGCCAGGCAAAGATTTCAGCCTTAGCATTTGTTGTGAAATCTGTACTGTGAACTTTCCACACACAACTGCTTAGTGAAAATCCTGGGCTAGGGTCTAAGATTCAAATGCTCGAATCATTGGTTGCTAACAGTTCACAGAGATGGGCTTTTAAAATCTTTTTAACAAGTGCCTTCAGACCTACTGCCATGAGAGCAGTGGCACTGGAACTGGAAAACCTGAACTGAGCCTGCAGCGCAGTGCTGCTGCCTTCACCGCTGCGTACACAACACATTGATGCCTGTGGTGCATGTGGGAGACCAAATACCCTGTGCTTGGCCAGCTGCTGACGTGAGACTGATGTGGGGTGTTACAGTCAAGTGGAAGATGAACTAGGAAAACTCACAGGTGGTCACAAAAGGCTGTTACTTGCATTATAAGCAGCTTTGTAAGCAGCTGGGCATCCTCTGGCTGTGCGCGAAAGGGCTGTGCTGTTTGAGGCAGCCAGCAGTGCAGTGTCTGTCCCGCACTGATGCTCGCCTTGTGCCACGGCTGTTCTTTGAATTCGTTCCCAGACATAAGGCAGCATTGCAGCATTTCTGGTTCCTGGTATTTTCGAGCTGTGTAAAGTGAGGAAGCTGCTGGTTTTAAAGACAGGAAGACTGGAGGCTGTGCTACGTTTCCTCTAGTTAAACTTGAGTTTGAGCTAGTGTCATTGTTCACGGGACTTTTAGAGGAACAGTCCACGTTGGCTGAAGTTAGTTCTGCTAGTAAAATGGAATAGCATATTGGTGTTTTCCTACTTGTTAAAAGTGTCACCAGAAGAAGGGTTACTTGGAACCTCATTGCTGCACTGCTGCCTGTGACTGGAGCCATTTTTCTTGTGAAAGCAGGCAAGAGCTGAAACAATGATGACTGCTTCTTATTTGGGGATAAAACCAGTGAGATGGACTCAGACAGAGAGCAAGTCTGTGAATCCAAACACTGGACTAACAAATGAGACCACAAAACCTTATGGAGAACATATGGAAAGCAGATGGACGTGTTTGCTGTTTGCCACCTCGTTCCTCCAAGCGCGCAGGCTGCCCTTGCAGCTGGATGCTGAGTAAGGAACTTCACTGTGCTCACAAATCAGCTGTGCGTTTCTGATGCTTCTAGCTTCGTACTCCAAGCATTTCCGCGAGGGTCAGAAAGCTTGCGCTTGCCCTGCTATTTCCATAAATCCCAACTGGGTTTGGGCCACTTTTGTCTGAAACGGGTAATTCGGTGTTGATAATGCACGCGTAGTCCAGAGAGAGGGCTTATCCCTCGCAGAAACATAAACACTGCATGTCTATTTATTTATTTATTTTGTGTTCTAGCACCTTTTTACGAGTCTTGAAGCGCTTTGACAGTGTAAGCTATGCACCTGTAACAGCTTCACCAGCTACTTGTGTAGCCTTTTCTGGGCTAGAGCATGGCTATGGATTGAGGAACCACTGCACTGGAAAAGAGAGAGATAAAAACTAACATCTGGTTCCTAACAGTTCTTTAGTTTTGACCAATGCATAGGGGAAATCGAGCAGCTCAAGATAGCGCTGCTTTAACTTCGGCAAGCAGCCTGCAGTGTCATGGGGATCTCTGAACAAACTGGTGACAAAATAATGCACTGACGGGCTTTAAAGCACGCTATGAAGAGTTTATGCTATGGTCTACTATGCTTTTCTCTTAAATGCATCAGTGATGCAAAAAAAATTGCAAGATTGTACATACATGGCTAAATGAGCAAGATTATTTGCAGCTAAAATTGTGTTGTCTTTCTGTGGGCTGTAGAAGCAGTATGTTCCCCATGCAGGCTGCATCCTCTCCTTTTATTTGCCTTTTTCTCCTTGAGTTCGTTTTCTGAAGGCACTGCAGATCTGCATAACTGCCATAACACTGCCTGCCATGTTGATATCACTGGTCCTAGGAACTGACAGACTTCTTTGCCAGGTCTTGTTAATTCCTGCCTTTCTGTAAGAGCAGTGCTGCAGTGCTGAAGCGAAGTCGAGGATTGTCGCTCTGTGTATGGATCAGCTTTCCTGTATGGAAAATGCATCCTTGTTTTCTTGAGTTGTCCTGCAAGTTCTTGTGGGAGGAAAACACATAATCAGCACAGTGAAACTTTACTTTGCGTTTTCAGTTTTGTAAACAGTAATTTGAACTCAGTGTTTCATATGACAGTACAAGGGATTGCCAGGGGTCAAGTGCTTGGAAAGCTTTGGTTCTTTGTACTCCTAGCAGGACACGTAGCCTGAGAACGGCTGCAGTTGCATTTCCAGCATCCTGGAGGCAGAAGGTGTGGTGCTGGGAGGGGATGCAGGCACACAGCCCCCTGCCTGGTGCAGCCGCCGTGGGCTCTGCTTCTAGTGCCAGAAGAAACTCTGTAGGTTTCAAGTAGGCCACAAATGCGTTTCTTCTGCTTTGTTTCTCCCCGTCCCGGTGTAGAATCATTCCACATCTGTTCGGTAACACTTTTTCTTTAAAATGTCAGATTTTTTTTCCAAATGCAAACCACATTGAGTTCCCCCGTTCACCATCTTCCGACAGCTCCCACCGCCGCAGCACAGCCGCGTAGTTCAGAGGGGCTGCGGCTGAGCCCTGCGTGGCTCCAGCAGCTCCATCTGCGCCAGGCAGAGCTGCGGGCGCAGCACTCGGGCTGTGTTTTTGCCAAAGAAGTCTCAGTCCGAAGCCAAGGAAAATTTTGGAAAGCTATGGGAAAATAATGTTCTGTTACGCACGCCTTAGCTTTATTTTTCCTCTTTCTGATTCTTGTCCAGGTGCTTAGGTGTCGTTGGACATCCACGCAGTCTTAAAGCAGGGAAAATGGATGTTCAGAGAACAATTTTCAACTTGTCATATACAAGCTGAGAAAATGCTTACAAGGAACATATGGTTCATTGTGTGCTTTCTATTTACCAGAAATGAAGGGTGGTTAGTCACATGGATGCCACGTTTGAGAACTGGATGCAAACTAGGCAAAACGTAAACGCTTTTTCGTAACGGTGAGGGGGTTTCAATTAGTCCTTTTCTTAATATCTCAAGGGAACTTTTCATGCATTTGTGTGGTTTAGTTTTATTAGTCTATAGCCCAGTGAGGTGGAGATTTGCTGGTTTTATTTAACATTTTTGTGAGTGTTGTGATCTGTAGTAACTGTAACACTTTGACTTTTAGGGATTGGTAAAGGCTTCAGAATTCTACGAACTTCAATTGTAAAATAGCTTTGTCTTTTTAAAGCATGTTAATGGTTTTTATGGACACTTCCTTTTGTATACTGAGTGAATGTATTGTTATAGGTTTAATGTTTAATGGACCAATAAAGTTTTTCTTACAAATGCAGTTGTTTCTGCTATATAAAAGTTGAAAAGTCAACTCAGGAGAAATTTCACATACATTAAGGTATGAAATAAGCAGCTGCTGAGCCAGCAGAAGTAAAACGGTTGATTTTTTTCGCCACTACATTTGAATGTTGTTTAACAGAAAAAAAGATGTCACTGCCACAGATGGAATTAATTATACATTTCACTCCTAAGAGAGAAGCAGCAACATACTGATGTAAAACGGTGATTTAACGCAGTTTAGACAACAACTTAACAAGATTCAAGACAACAAGGTGCCCTTGATTATTTACTGCATAGGGGATAGCGTTAACCACCCTCATTCAGTTGAGTCACAAGGCTCAGAGAGAATGTCTTTCTAAATTTGAACCACAGAGGTAAGGAGCTGAGGTGCAGCTGGACCCATTCCTGGTCCCAGACTTGGTCAGTGGTTTATGTGTAAGGCATGGTATGTGTGCTGTCAGTCTGAGATACAATCTTAACAAAGCTCCCACAGCTTAACAAACTGGTATCAGTCAATTTCTGAGGATCCATATTGGCAAGGTGTCTTGACATCAAGCGTAAGGGATCTATCTCTGCATAGATGTAACCTCTTGAGGTGTCCCTACTCAAGTGGAGATCCTGCCTGCAGCACACTGCCAAGTAGGTGAGCTCCAGGGGCTACAGGCTGCTTGCTGTTCGTGAGGAAATATGGCTGATTCAGCCGTATTTGTGTGCCAGCCCTGCCTGGATGGAGCATGCTCTGTTAGTAGCAGTTGAGCAAGATCTTGGGTTATGATGCAAGGTAGATCTTAGGTCCTGTTACCTGAATCCCCAGAATCCAAGAGTGCAGCCATCATAACTACACCTAGCGTCACCTGCTTAAGTTAGTGATTATAGCCTGAGCAGCATTATGGCCAAAAATAAAAAATATAAATTCAGGTGTAGGGCTGCACACTCACACTTACTTAGAGAAGAGCACACGACTTCTCCATACGTGCTATTGTGTGGATCTGGTCACAGTTAGGTAGAGCTGTGGGGCCTGAGGCCTGGAGCAGGCTTCCATGGTGTGATGGCTGCTGATCTGGTGCCAGGCCAGAGGCTGTGGGCAGTGAGCAAGGCATGGAATGGGGCTTTGGCTCTGCTGGGCTGTGCCAAAAGCCAGCCACCTCCACCCAGCCGCATGCATGGGGGCCTGGCAGGATGCTGCTGCCTTCAGGTGATTCCCCTCAGGAGATGGGCCCTAGGGAGCAGCAGCATTTGAAGCAGGTTCGTGGTGTCTGTAGCCCTTGATTAGAAATTGGTGGAGTGGGAGGCAGCAGTCCCAACACTCCTGAGCATTTGCAGCTGCTGCTCTACTCGCATAGAGGTGGTGAGAGAGATAGACACACGACTTCAGAGATGTGGGATCGCATTGTCTCTGTTGGCCAATGGCCACGCATGGGTCTCAGCACTGCACAACAGGCTGGAAAGCAGTGGTGGTGGCGAGGTGCTCACACACTGGGTCTGATGGATGTGGGGGGGGTGGCAGGGTTTCCCAGGCCCTGATTATGACCTTGCAGCACATCTTTGTTTGTCCGCAACAGGTAACTTCACAGTTCCTGAATTTGTGGGTTAAGCGGTGTCAGCACAGCAGATGTGTTGAGCTCTGGCATCCCGTTGCCAGGTCTGCCGGCACTGTGGCCCACAGCTGAGCAAGATGCGGTCTTCTGCCCCAGGTGGCTGGAAGCTGCCAGCTGTGGCTTTGTTCAGGTAGCTCCAGCAGCCCCAGAGCCAGACCCTGCCTCACTCTCACCCCCGTGTCTGGAGGTCAGCAGGGAGAGCTCGGCTATGGAGCAACAGCTCTGTAGCCTGCAATGTCCTTCTCTGCAGCTGCCCTTGAAGCTTGTACTGCCTGCACATTGGAAAAGGATGCAGCAGAAACACACTCGGTATCCAACCTTACTGAGTTGCAGAGTGCACTGGGACACTTTGTTTTTTGGCTTTTATTTCTCATCCCTTTCCTAGTGGCTGTTAACACTTAATTCAATGGCTGTTCAGGTGTTTTTGTTAACTTAAATAATCACTATCACTGTAGTACTGGTTGAGAGGACTCAGCTCTGAGCAGGGTCAACAAATCCAAATCTGGCTTGAAGTACGTGAGACAGGATTACTTTCTATGGCTTCTTCGCATCTTTTTCTTTAAATCATGTGCAAGTCATGCTCTGTGATGAGCTCTGACTACAACTCCCTGCAGGCAGCTTTTCTGTTTTTACAGGCTATAATTGTACTCATAATTTTCTAGGAGCAGGAGCATAGGAAAGTCTGACAGAGTTCTTGGAGGAGTTCTGCCAAAGGTAACGGGCTCCAGCAGATTTAATCTGCTCCAAAGGTGATAGAACAGCTTCTGACCCGTGTGTAAGCAGAACTGGAGAAGATACTGAGAAGCACCTGATTTTGGTAGCACCCATCTCTTCTATTTCAGGCTGGATGCAAACTCTTGTTTCTGACACATATCAGAGATAAAGTTAGAAAGACAAAATTGCCCTTTCTCTCTGACACTGTTTAATACTGAATCCAAAATGGCAACAGGATCAGGCAGTTCCTGAGAACTGCTTAAGCATCGTAACATTACATGCCACTCCCTAGGTCTTAGGGCAAATCTGAAAACAAGTGAAGTTTCAGAATGTTTTTGTCTCCTTTTTATTTTCACTTTTATACAAAAAAGTCTGACATAATCACATCAATAAGAACAAGCTGAAGTGTGCACTCTTACAACAACCATATAAGGATTTAAAATACATTGTTATTGCAAACAATAAAGCAATACTAGTTTGCTTTTACTTCTTAAATATCCCCAACGCCAAATTGCTGAGCTTGAAATTCTTGAAAGTCCTCTGGGATGGTGTCTGAAAGCAGGAAAATACAGGAAAGATCAATCTCCTTATGACAAAAAGAAGAACTTACGCTACTCAGCTGCATCTCTTTAGGTAACAAGACCAGTCTTTGGTTTACATGTTAAGAATGAACTGGGACTGCTCTCAGTTTTAGTGCATGCCACTGAAAAGCAGAGGGGCTCACAGAATAGTGCATGCTGCAGTGTCAGCCCAACCAGAGTGCTATCAACCTTCAGATGGCATTTACTTCCACCAGAAAATTTAGTGGCTTCTACTGTTACATCTGTGACATAAAAAGCTGACCAGAAAGGTGGGAAAAAAAAATGGGTGTATTGTTTTATAACCCAGATATGTGCACAGTACCAATTCCTCTAATTCCCAGGGATCCCAGTTCAACTTCCCCTTGGTGGCATGAAAAGCCATAACAGGAAACATTAATCTGAGAACCAGCAGCAAAAAAATCTTCAAAGCTGGCAAAGGAAGCTGGAGATGGGTCAGTGTTGTAAGAGCAGTTGCAATTCTGGCTGAGTTTGCAGGGTCCCTTTGCCAGATGCCAGAATGTGTCACCCAGGCAGCGGCAGAGCCAACAGGGGAGCTAAAGCAGCAGCTGAGCAGAGTTCAGCAGTGAAGCTGAACTACATGATCCCAACTTTGATCTGATTCTTTCCACCCTGACGCAGGGCAGGTATCTCTGAACTCAGAAGAGGAAATAACTTCACCAACAAGCAATATTTAGGAAAAAAAAAAAAAAAGTAGCAGCAAGTATTCTGCTTTTTTTTCCACCTGTTGGTTTGATAACTTATTTTCTGAGCACTGAGAATTATTCTCAAGATTTCTCCACAAACGTAAGATCTCAGCTAAAATATGAAAGGGATGCTGGAAGCTCCACAGAATTCCTTATGTGGACTACACTGCACCACTGCAGTATCTGCAGCAAAGCCACTGCATGCTCACTGCCAGGAGAAGTATCTGCAACTTCAGTGTGAGCTTTGAAGGATGGTTTCTGGGAAACCACATACTGTCTCAGACAGTTATCAAGTAATCCTTAATTGTTAGCATCTGCTTAACTGTCACTCACAAATACCAGCCTGTGCTCAAGAACCAAGGTGCAGAGCTGGGGGTTTGTCTGTACAGTACTTGTGTCCATCACAGACCCAGGTTTGGCTTCCTAGATCCATGGAAAGTTAAGAAACTATGCCAGGTAGGCTGGTAACTTATTTTCCTACAGCTGCCTCGGTCAGGCAGGGGGTGATGCTGAGACAAGGGTCAGCCCTGGTACCTCCACCTGAAACTAGATCAACTGCTGATGGGGCAGAAATAGCCCAGCTTCTGTGTGAGTGAACAAGACAGGATTTATTCGGTATGGTGGGAGATCAGGTCAGAGCTGAGGATTTTACCCTATGTGGAGAGCCAGCACACTCCCAGTCTGAGGACTCCACCCATACAGGATCTTAGGATCCTGTCCACTCACAGACAGGAGCAATCAGCAGTACACAAATGATCCCAGCAGATCTCCAGATTGGCTTCGCCTTGTTTTCAAAGCTTGAGGCACCCTGCATACACGATGACCTCAGTATGTCGTGCATGTACAACTCTCACGGTTTGCTGGTTTTAAATAACATTTCTAATTCACTGATGACAGCTATACTGCTTAGCACAATCTCCACAGCACAGCAACTGCTCTGGGAGGAGCAGTTGTGGGGTGTTAGTTCTCGTCTGGCTGGGCTGCAGTGCCTTACTGGTGTCAGGGGAGGCATTTCACAGCTATAAAAAACTTGTAAATGAAAATCAAAGGAAAAGATGCAAGATGGCTTAGTTCAAAAGCTGGATTAAAGTTCCTTCTGGTCACTTGCTAAACATTAGCAAAAAAGAAAAAAGAAAAAGAAACATTACCATTACAGCGATATTTCAGGTTGGACCAGATAATGTTTTCCTGAGAAAAGCAGAAAACTCCAAGCCGTCCTCCACGCATTGTGGTGTCTATAGTTACACCAGAGTCCGCCACCAGGTCAGAGCCTTCGTAAAATCTTGCCCTTTATGAAAGCAAACAGAAGCTGTGTTAGGTCTTTTCTAAATCTGTGGCTTTTACAAAAGCAGTTCCATTTATCCGTGTTGATTCCAGCCTTCTGCCTGCAGCCAGACTAGGGGAGAAAAAGAAGTCAAGACATCGCTCCTTTGTGGTGTGGATAATCATTGTGGAGCAATGCTGCGCTCAGGAAAGAGCTCAGCAGAGAGGAGGTTTTCTGTGCTTTGGTGGCTGCTGCCTGATACTGCCCTCAGTCCTCTACCAGTCCACAGCTGGTAGCTGTGGGAGAAAGGGAGAATGAGGTTAGGTCTGCTGAGGAGTGCCAGATGGATTTTGTCTCATGCAGTATGAAGCTAAGTCTTTTTTTTTTTTTTTTCCAAATAGGCAAAGTTTCAAACACGCTGCGTGGAATTTTAAAGCTGCTTTCCTGACTGTCGGATTTCTTTAAAAATGTTTGGGTGATTCATTCCAGGGACAGTTTTGATGATCCGGCACTTTCTTGTTACAAAAACTGTCAGCAAATTCCCAAATAACTCTGGGAATAACTGTGCCCTGCCAAATTTCCAAGCACATGCCCTGTCCTGGGGGTCTGAGCAGGACCACACTGCAGCCAGCTGAGCTACCGCAGCACTGGCTGTACCACATCCTCAGCTCCGGGTACCAGCAAACAGCTCAGTGGATGATGAACCTGGAGGGTCCTGCTTTGAGCAAGGATACCGCTGTGTTAGGAGCCAGTGTGACATGCAAGAAAACGGTGGGTGGTGAAGGAAGAGAAAATTCCTATGTCTTTTCATAAAATAAGAAAATAAACAACTCCTGTTGTGCCTCTTTCCTGATTTGCTGAGGCAGCTCAGAAGTATCTGTACAATGAATAGAGCTTCGTGCTCACTTGAGCGCCTTTTTCCTAGATGTCCTTGTAGCCTCGGAAAATCTCTGTAAGACACATTCTGGTCTGTGGCAATAGGCCTAAAAGGACCACAGCAAGATGTGGGCAGTGCTGGCAGAGGTTCACTTTAGGCCTGCCTGCCTTTGGTTTGAAGGATTTTGTGATAATAACACTGCCCCTTTCTTCAGCTGCAAGTCAATTAGGCTGGCTAGAGAGACTGCAACCACAGGCAGAGAACTGCTTGGGAAGCAGTTTCAGGAACATCTTGATCTAAAGGAAACCCAAAAATCTGCCACCCAGTGGCTAGAACACAGCCATTGACAATACCAACATTCTTAATCCATCACAGCTAAAAGTCAGACACACTCACTCCACTGATGATGCGCACCACATAAATGCAATTATTATACCCCCGACTTACTGCATCTCAATTGCAGAGTGATGATTTCTCAAAGAACAATCCACTTCCCTGTGTTTCTTCTATCACAACTTTGCAAAATCTGTGCTGAGAATGGTATAGCAGTTTTTTCGCTGTTTTATTTTTTCAGAATCAGACCCTTCTGAATGGTTATCTGTTTCTAAATAACTTTTCTTTCTAAATTAAAAAAATTAGACTAGTTTGAATGTAGCTATACTTAAAGAATAAACTCTCTGAAAACATTCTCAGTGATCTCAAATCATAGAATCATAGAAACACAAGGTTGGAAAGGACCTACAAGATCATCTAGTCCAACCGTCCTCCCATCACCATTACTACCACAAGATGCTAAACCATATCTCGTAGCTCCTCATCCAGATGCCTCTTGAACACTGCCAGGGACTGCAAATCCACCACCTCCCTGGGCAGGCCATTCCAGTGCCTGACCACTCTCTGGGAGAAAAAGTTTTTCCTTATGTCTAACCTAAACCTCCTCTGGTACAACTTGTGGCCATCTCCGTGGGTCCTCCTGGGAGAAGAGGCCAAACCCCTCCTCATCACAACCTCCCTTCAGAAAGTTGTAGAGTGCAATGAGGTCTCCCCTCAGCCTCCTCTTGTCCAATCATCATGATGATGATTACTAATCTTAGGACCACAGCCATGAAATGGACAACTTTGATTACATATTCTGTGATAACAGCACTAAACAAACTACTAAAATTACAATTCCAACTGAAAGATCAAAATTAAGACATTTTAAAATGTCTTTTGAGGAAACAAGGTATCAAAGCCCTTAAGTGGTTTGGTAGTGTAGGGCAGTTAAAACAAACATGGTAGGAAAACATCAGTTACAAAACACTTAGCTTGCAATTGTCTGCCCTAGAAAAAGAACTGCAGGTGAAAGTTCACAATCCTAACCTCTTACAGCTTCCTGACTGCAAAGCACAGATACACCATAGATTTTCGGATTATTTAAAAAGTGTTGAGAAACAACAGTTTAGGCAGACATATATCTGCACTCACCTTATCTATTCTTCACTCTTACCTGATATACCCAATCTGGGGTCTGTGCTGCAAGAACCAGCGGTAGGAGACTTTGTCTTTCCACCCCACATTTCGAGGGTCCTTCCACAGCAGCCTGACCTGGTCGCTGGTGTCCCCCGTGTGCCACAGGGAGTTGCGCAGGTGCTCACCAGGGCCCGTCTTTGATTTCACAGCCTGCAGAAATACATTTTTTCAAGCACTGACGACAGAGAAATGTAATTGCCAGCAGCACTAAGTCTTCTGTAGTGGGGAGGCCTGTAGAAGCACCCTCCTTCCCACTCACAAGCCCATAACTTCTTTTGTAACTGCAGCCACTGCTTACATAGAAAAATAATCAAGTACACAGGACCAAGGAGAAGCAGGCAAGGTGACAACCAGAGCAGGGACTATATACCCCAGCTGATGGACAGAGGACTGCCAATAAAAACCCTTAAGAAACTGTGCTGATTAAGAGAGCTGAGTGGCAGCTGTCTGACAACAGATTTGGTACCCAGTGCAGGGAGAGGAAAGCAGCTGGGCAGCACTGCCAACACACAGCATGACGACTTCACCACACACAGAAGGGCCAATGCCTGGCATGAAGGTTTAGCCCACAGCCAGGCTGTAATGACCACTGCACCCCCAGCTAGGAGGCATGAGCATACCTTCAGCTGAATGCCAGGCTCTGCAACAGCTCTGAAGGGAGTTGCTTGCCAGTACGTCTGTTCAGTCTGTTTCCACATTACCACATAAAAGCTAGAGCTGTCTTGATAGCCAAAAATAAAACCAGCGTAGTCGTCATCTGTCACCGTGTTCACATGAAAAGTGCCCTCGAAGTCAACACCATTAAAAGCAGTGTAACCTAAGGAGATGCAAGGTTAAAACCAAGTCTGCAGAAAAAGCCTGCACATGCTATTTGATTTTCTGCTGTAAAAACTGAATCTCAGAAGAGCGCACGTACCAACAGCAAGGCCAGGATCACTGTTCATAGTCTGCACAATTTCCATGCCCTGTAAGATTAAATTCAGGGTGGTTAGCATGCATGACAAGCTGGGTTGGCTAAGCCTGGCAGCCTCTTCTGGCCTCCTGCAAGCACCCTCTTCATGCCTTTCCTCCCCGTGCTCATAATGTGTCTGTAACACTTGCAGCTCTGAATTAAAAAGAAAGCTATAATCAAATCCTCATGTTTCATCTGCTTTTGTGCACAGAGTTGGGAATGATTTTTCTTTTCGTGCAGAACTGGACTTACCGGTGTTCTTTCCCTCCCTGTCCCAGTTTTTCTGAAATCACTGAATCTGGCCAGGATTGGAGATGAGATGGAAAAAACAAATGGGAGATGAGGGCTTTTGCAGGGCCTCACTCACAGAATTTGGTCATGGTGCTCAGGATTACACTGACTGCCGGGACTAGGCAGAGGAAGGTTTCTTATACATTTCAGCTGATTTGGCAGAGATTTTGACAGTGGGAGTGAAATGTCCATTTCTTGTGACTCTGAAAACGTTTTCCTCCTGAAGACTAAAATGTTTTAGTATAAACAACATCTATTGGACTTCATTTAGGAGCAGATGCTCTGCTATACTGCAAGTCAGACTTTCAAACTCTAGAAAGGTCTCCTGAAATTTTACTACATCATTAGAGTGACACAAGTCCTGTGTTTGACTTCTGGCAGCAGTGAAACACATCTAGAACTAGTCAGTCAGCCTACAGTTATTTTAGTTGATTACAGAATCACAGAAGTGTAGGGGTTTGAAGGAATCTCTGGAGGTCACCTTGTCCAACCCCCCTGCTAAAAGTTGCCTAGAGTAAGCAAGTAGCATAAAGCTTCAAGTTATCATGCACCGAAGGGAAACTGTTCCACTGTTAACACCCATACAAAAGTATGGGTAGCCAACAAAACAGCAGCTTCCACTTCTCATTCATTTGCAAGAGGTTTGACGAGTAGAGACAGCTTTTCAAATGCTCTTAGACTGGTGAGAAAAAAACATGTATTTTTACCTGGTTTAGAACCACCCAGTTGGGGTCAATCTGTGCATCTCCCTCTGGGTCCAGCACCACAGTCTGATAGGCCCTGAAGTCCGTCAGGGTGATCTCTGCGTTCTCAGGGCAGACATCAATCCGATCAATTACTGTATCCTGGTCAAAATCAGACTCACAGACATCCCCAACTCCATCACCTGAACACATCAGAGAAGCAAGGGTAAACTTATGGTGCAGCAACTAGTCATACTGACACAGCTGCTGAACCTGGGTGTCCAAGGAGCAGGCAGAGTTTCTGTCCTGACAGCTACAGTGTCTCCTGTATGGGACACAAGGAGCTCTGCCTTGGCCCAAGAGCTCCTGCATGCACACAGCAACTGTGCAGAGTCTCATTCAGTATATGAGTTGGGGAAGGATGTGGTGTGCAAGCACCAAAACCACTCCTGAAGGCCTGACTTACCATTATCATCTTCCTGCCCTGGGTTGGGGACTAGCCTACAGTTGTCAGGGCCTGGTGGCAAGAGATCAGGAATGCCATCATTATCATCATCCTCATCGCACTCGTCACCCAGCCCGTCCTTATCTGTGTCCAGCTGGGAGCTGTTGATAATGGTGGGGCAGTTGTCTGTGCTATCCTGGTGCCCATCGCCATCACTGCAAACACAGGGACAAAAAGAAAAAGAGGCATCAGCTCCCACCTCTGTATGGGGAGAACACCAGCACCTGAATGAGATATCCATGAGAGGCACCCTTGGGAAACTGAAAAGGGGGGACACCATAACCTGGTATCACTGGGGTGGGTGGGCAGCAAGGAGACAAGGAGGCCATAAAATAAGCTGGCAGAAGATGTAGGGCTAGGCCTGAAGCTATAAAAATACCTAGATAAGGAAATACAAGGAAGCCTTATAGGGAGTGGGGAAAGGTACACATGACATTTACTCCTAACAAGCGTGTGCTTCCAGTAACTGCGGTGTCACCAGTCAAAACACAGCGACACAGCAAGGGGTCAACCACAAGTATCTCCATTCTCCATGTATGTTTTGGAGCTCATGAATCCTTGAGCACGAGTGTGAGAGAAATCTATGGGACAATCTGCAGGAGCCCCAGAAATCAGACTTGTTTAAAAATAAGCAACAGTTTCAACCTCCTGCATGCTGAGTTTTGTTATGTTACTTTTCCCCAGGAGGCCCAGCAGTAAGGAGGGGAGTTCTGCAACTGCCACATGCCACACTAACTCATGGTGCTATCCGTTGGTTGCATGAAGTGTAGCTGGTAGGGGGGACACAGACTATTGACAAGTTTGGGAAGGTTTGGAGTGACTTCCTTGTTTCTCAATTTATATGGTTAAGCACATACTAATAAGTGAGGAGGAGGAAGAGGAAAAGGAAAACAAAAAAGGTTTTCACTTCTTGTTTTCAATAGATATTGTTTTTATACCCAAGAAACACAACAAATGTTGTGTTTTCAGTATTGTGGGTGCACAAGTCTGATGAGATTTTATCCCCTTGCAGGGGCAGTTTACTTCAGATCTATGCCAAGAGCTACAGCAGTGTCCTGAAGTCAGACGTGCTTATTATACATACATCATAACCAAAATAGTTTCTGGAAAGTGTGGATGTTTCCCTTCAGTAGCTTTTTGCAAGCGTGGCAGCACTACATTTTAAAGGTATCCATATTCCCACCTGTTCTTCCCTGATAAAAGTGTGGCTTAAATTTTAGGTAAGAACAACCAATGCCTGCAAGTTCTTAGGGTGAAATGCAGTGAGGACTGTATACGTTTATCTGTTACTGCAAGGTTAACCTCAGGTCTGCGTGGTCTAACAGAAGACACTTCCTACACGCTAGTTAGGTTTCAGGAAAGAACAAAATGTCCTTCTTTGAAAACAAGAAATAAACAAAGCCTTTCTACTTAAAACAGTTCCCAAACAATGGGGGCCCCTATCAGCTACTACACCAAGACTGGGAATGCTCCTAGCAGATGTGGTGAAGTAGGCTCCCCTGCACTCGTCATCCTGGGCCACAGCACCCACCAATGGCCACAAGGTGAGACTTTGCAGCTTGGCTGTGTCAGTTCTGGAGCGAACACTTCCCTGCCACCCTCAGAGTGTGCTGTGCAGAACACACTTCCAGCCAGGCAGAAGGCAGCTTGTCACAGGACAAGCTCCCCTGAACATGAAGACTGCAGCTGAGCCTTGTCACTCTTGCTGTGCTAAAGCAAAGGGTTGTATTTGAAAATGTTTTGTACATGATAATAAAATTCTGAAACACTGTTCTTATGGAAAAACACATACCTCTTAAGTGTGAAACTTCTGCTAAAGCATAAAAAAAAAAAGGATGAAAAATAAAGGAAAGAAGAAAAAAGCATGCTCCCTCACTAAGAAGCTCTGAGCAGTGCTCTGGGTTTTACAGAGACCTGTTATAATTTCCACAGGAACTCACAGGAAGTATGTGTGAACATGGGGCTGGGGTAAAGGGCTCCTTTACTGCTACAGACAATTGAACCAGCAAGACTTATAAATCACAACATTGTGTTTTTGAAGTTATGTTCTTTTGAGAAGGTACTGAAATTAAATCCAGCCTCATATGAAGGATAACAGCTCTCCAGGAGGCTCAAGACTAGCCTATTCCACTTCCCTTCTGCTGCTATGAACCATGATACAGCATACCTGTCCTGATTGGTATCACAAGAATCTCCAACCAGGTCATTGTCAACATCTGACTGCAAAAGAAAACAGAGGTAGTTCCCATATCAGCTGCGGAGAGCATCTATTAAAATGGCAACATTAAAATAAAACATAAGCAAATCAAATACAATTAAAAGGAAAGCATGGAAAAACATTTGTTTTGTAAAACCTATTCCCTTTTTTGCATCTTACTTCTAACCAAAAAGTCCGTTTTATTACAGAAAAATAACAGAATGATGAATAAGCAGGTTTAAATTAGATTGGAATAGCTTAAGAGGTGAAACGCAAGTAAAATTCCTCAGTCTCTAGAGATACATACCACACATTTTAACCTAGGTTCATTTCTTCAGTGGCTTCAGAAATCTAACACATTTCTCTAAAGTTTCCAGCATTTGTTAGTTTCAAAGGATTGAATCAGAAGTTAAATCAAAAGCGTCACTGACTTCTTATCTACAAGCAGTGCAAGTTTGGCTAAGTAAGGACATCAGGATTAGGTCCTCATGAAAGAAATACTGACTGTAACTAAATCACATCACTGTGTGCAGTCTGGCAGTGGACTCTGTCAGACTGGAGCAGGCTCACGTGGAGCATGACAATGGAAGACACTGATGACAGTGGTAGGGAAATGGTAGGGAAGTGATGCTAACAACATCCAAAGATACAACAATATAGCTGGTGGCTTTCCTTTTCAATGCTAGGAGCATCTGAATCTCTGCAAAACCTTCCCGAATACCTACTGTCAAAAGACAAACACCATCTGCATGGGCTGCCTCATTCTCTTAGGTCTTTCTGGATCTCAGCAGTCCATCTCCTTAAGTGTGAATGTTTATTCCCTCTGCCTGCTAACCTGATTTGGATTGCTGACTGTAGGACAGCTGTCACAGGCATCACCAACACCATCGTTATCCTTGTCCTCCTGGTCTTGGTTGGGGATCCTCTGACAATTATCTAAAAGGTTCTTAATACCTAGCAAAAAGTGGACAGGATGTTAGTTAAAAATAAATAAATCAATATCAAGAATAGAAGAGACACTGCTCCTTTTCAGTAACTACTTAATCTTGCAATGACATTATAAATCTGCACAGCAAATCTTTCTTATGCGTATCCATTTATTTAACCACTGTTAGAAACATCTTGCTGAAGAACAGTTTTCAATCCAATCACACATCCCTCATTAGTTACACACACTTCATTCTGTCTTGTTCTCTGTCATATTATAGGACGAAATATTTTATCTTCATTATTACACCTGAAAGACAGTGACTTTTCATACTTCTTTCAAGACTCCTACAGCAGTGGACAAAATACATCATGCAGCACATAAGCATTTGACAAAGGCAGCAGCTGGATACCCTAGGGAATGTTAGTGCCTTTAAGGAGTTACTGAATGATCAGTGACCTTAGCTTAAACCAAGCTTTGTTCCATGCTTATCTGTTATAAAGTGTTTGGCACTTCAAATGGAAGCTAAAAGGCATACATTGATTGAAAAGAAAATTACTTAAAGCAGAGATTTCATGAAGAAAGGCAATCTGTTACGTGACAGGAGGTGTTGGCAGAAAGTTGTAATGCACAGCAATTTCTGGGTAAATGGCAAGAACAACACAAAGAGTTACCAACCATCTCCATCCATGTCATCATCACAAGCATCTCCTTTCCCATCACCATCTGTGTCCCTTTGGTCATTATTCAGGACACTGCGGCAGTTGTCACAGGCATCTCCAAAGATATCTTCGTCACTATTTCTCTGGTTAACATTGGGAGTCAAGACACAGTTATCCTGCAAGAGACATAGATCCAAATCAGATATGAATGGAGCCATGCATCTTGCATTTCCACTTCAGTGAGCCATATGATATTTTACATGAATATTAGCTCTGGACCAAATTTCACTACCTCCATCAGAGCTTTGCTTTGTACTACACACTGCAGGAACACTAAACATGAACACTGAATACCATAAAAGTTTATTTATAACTTTCACAACTGATTCTCATTTTGATAGGTCACATAAGTAACCTGCATCTCAACAGCATTTGTCATGGTCTGTAGATGCTTTCAATGAAAGGTGGTGGCCCTCTTCCGGTGGAGACTCAAAATAAAGCTAAAACACTTGGAAAATTACAATCTGAACTTATGTTCTGAAATATTCTGCAGCAGTGTCCCATGGAAGAATCTCTTTCAGAATGTGATCCAAAGCTTTTTCAAGTTACTGGCAAGACAGCCATTGATTTCTGCAGGTTCTGTATCTCTTGTTGATTTTGATGCCTGATCAAACTGCTCTTAAAAAGGAAAGGTAGTAATATAACAAAGTGCTCTTAGAAAAGGTAGTGATATAAGTAGTGTTCCTAAAGGTCATGTTAAGGGACAGTGAAAGAAGGACGTAAGTTCTGTTAATAAAAAGCTGTAGAATTTGATGCTAACACATAAAAATGAAGCACATGCAGGTGGGACTTAAGTCTGGGTGGGCAGCCTTAGTTTTTTTGTGTGTCTTGTTTTGTTTTTTTAGGTCTTATAAATGGGCATCTTATATTAAAAAAAAAAAAAAAGTGGGATTTAAAAAGCTGCTGAAAGTGAACTGTATTGAATATTTGGCAAAAGAAAAGAAACAGATTCCAAATTCACTGCCTACTGCAGTAAATTGAGATCCTTCTGTCTGCACAGACTCCTGTACCCCCATCTGTACAAAGCACCTGCTCATTGGGAATGCCATCTCCATCTGCATCTTCATCACAGGCATCTCCAATCCCATCATCATCAGCATCTTCTTGTCCGGAGTTTGGGACAAACTTACAATTGTCCTAAATAAGAAGTGAGACATGTTAGGTGTATTGCGAGATGAAGTTATTAAAATTATGAAAGTATCTGATTTTCTACTGATGTTTTAATTAAATGAGATAGAATTTATTCACAGGGATTCAATAACTTGAAAAAAGATGAATACATATTGTCACTTTTCATACATTACTGTTCATCTCCTAAATCTTAGAATTAGTAGAGCATTAAGAAAGAATTTCTTACCTTTCTGCAGCTTTCAGAAGGGCAAGAGAGCTCTTCATTAGGGTAGCCATCAATGTCAATATCTTTTCCACAAATATAACCATCACCAGCCCAGCCAATGCCACACTGTCAATAAAACAAGGCAGTACTACCAAAAGATTAATAGGTCAATGCAGTAATATCAACTTTGACAATACTAATATGCAGGAGGCATAAGCAGGCATTGTAGTATAATAAAACACACCTCAGCATCTCCCAGTGTGGAAAGAAATTCTGTAATTCAAGCTCTCTGTGTCTAGGAACAGCTAGAATAAGCTAAGGCTTTGTTTTAAATGGACCATCTGCCTGCAACACCTAATGATTTCACCGGGAGTTATACATTTCTTAAAGTAATCCACAGGAATCAGTTTTGGTTCTTTACCTGCAGCTTGAAAAAATAAATGTTGCACTGAGACAGAACGTGCTCATAGCACCTCAGCAAGGAACCAAGAATTAGCTGGATGTTTTATACTGTATCTCAAGAATACATCAATGACCAGAGGATATTTTAGTAGAAAACTGTTCTGACAGTTACTGAGTTTGCATTGGCATAATAAGTACATCAGCACAGAAGTTTCTCCTAGTCAACGACATATGTATTATTCAAAGCAAACCCTAATTTGTAACTGAACATACATACAGAGAAATTCATGTGGCCTCCCTTGAAAACAAGGACTTACCTGATACAAGTTGCTAGGTATCTTCCCATTACTGCATGGACTTAAAATAGCCTCGTTTCTTTTTTGAAACAGATAGCCTTAAAATGAGACCAATGCCTGTGCCAGCAGAAGCATGCACTGCATCCCAATTTAGAGCACAGGATTAGACTCTCCCCTCCCCTTACAACCTCGAAAAACTACAAAATATAATTAGACTGTTATAATAGACAGTCACATGCCACTTAGTGCCGTGTTGCTCCTAGGAAGAAAAAGCACAATGCAGCCTATACTGTACATAGAATTTGTGATCTCATTTGAAAACCTACCATCTCTATCAGCAGACAAATACAAGCACTGTGGGTATGCTGACAGGATCCCTAGTTACGGCTATGCAGCCAAAAATTCCTCCACTCAGCAGAGCACCAGGAGAGGGAATTGCCCTTGTGATGTATTTTGTACAACGACACTTATGAGTCACAAAGAATCACAGAGCCGCAGTTGTTGGAAAGGATCTCTGGGGATCACCAAGTCCAACCCCTCTGCTAAATCAGGTTCCCAGCAATAAGTTGCAGAGAGAGTCCTTTCTAGGGAGAATACAGAAGGTCTATTAAAAACATTCCCAAAAAAACTGTAATCACACAAATGTATGCAGTTCACGCAGCAAGTAGGGCACACGAGTATGGCTGCCTTGTAGAAGTGCTGCAGGAGGGAAATAAATAGCAAGATAGACCTAGTTTGGTTACTTTCATAACTGATCTGGATTAATGTGCTGCAGTTTGGTTACTCAGCTGTACTGATAAAATGACCACAGGGACTTGTTCACTTTCAGCTGTTATTCATTGTGCAAATGAATGAATTTATGAACTCACAATACACGTCACTTCTCCTCGCCTTTCCTCAATACACCGGGCATGGACACTGCATGGATTGAGGGCTCGACTTCTGCAGCTTCTCTCAGCCTGGCACCCCCTGATTTGGTCGCCTGTGTATCCTGATTTGCACTGGCCACAGCGATAAGAGCCCTGTAAGAACAGAATGTTACTAGCAAACCCCTTTTAAAAGACCACTTTTTAAAGCAAGTGTGTGAGCAAGACTCATGTTACACTGCTTATACTGTGCAAATTCATTCACTAAGGCTTCTTGCACTGTGAACAGACTTTTCACACAGAAATCAGGATTTTCTCCCCCAGTACAAACTCTAAAACAAGCTCAACTCACACCTGTCAAGACCAGCTTTTTATTTAGCTAAAGAAGTCTTGCAGCAACAACAGGTTCCACATGATGCATTGTTTCTGCTAGTATCATTATGAGCTAGTTCCAAGAGGTCAAAACTTTGTGTAAAATTCTAAGCAGCTTTTGTTTATTCAGATTGGATGCTCTTATTTCAGTGTAAGGCTGATCCAATTGTTTATCTAAGCTGAACTGGGTACAATAATCACAGAAAGTCAAAGAAGTTCATCTTGTATTTACTCCATTGTATTTACTTCCTTCCAACTCAAGACATTTGTGATTCCAAGAATAATTACTTCTGTCAAAGAAAAGAAATAGACCGGTCTTCAACAAAGTTAAGCCTTTGTGAAATTAAGGTGCTCCAGACAACTTCACTCTTCCCACACAAAGTCTACTGGATGGACTGTCTGGGGTGTCCCAGTCCAGCATAACAGAGAGGAATTTACTACTCAACTGGGCAACTTTTGTCTTGCATTCCTGAATTTGAACTCTGTGCCATCTGCGTACTTTCAGTCTGAAACATATACAGATAAATGAACCTCTGACATGATCACATGATCACTGACTATGCAAATAGTGCGACCTTCATAAAATGTAACAGTCTATATGTTTTCTAATTGACATCATGGTTCAGAATCAGCTAAATTTTCTCAGTATATTCAGTCTATATCAAGCCCTAGTATGCATTAAATCTGCCTTTAAGGCAGCTTTTCCAGACCAAATTCTTTCTAAAAGAACACAGGAGCAAAAATCTGTGTGCTGATGCTTGACAGCTGGTGGGCCTCTTGTTGACCTGTGCAAACCAGACCTGACATCTAAAAGAAGGTTAGTCATGCAGTACACGTTGTAACATGCAACAGATGCAATCCAGACTACAAAATACCTATGCAGAGAGACTAACTTACTAAGCAGTGAGTGCAGTCCTAGAAACACTATTTGCAAGGAACACACACCACATGGAACACTGCTGGCAGCCTCAACAACATTTGGTTGAAAAATAGGACCCCATTTTAACCTCCTAAAGGTTATTTTAAAACCCTCTTCTGTTCTGAACAAAGTCCACTCTATGCAGCCAGGTGTAGCAGAAAAAAAAAACAACTGACAGTAGTCAGTTAAGCGAAAGGTCCAAATTGTTTTATAGCACTAAAATGTTTATACACACAGTCTATTTGATCCTAACATCTTTCAAACCCTCTATGTGTGCTATACTTGTTTCATTTAATATTCACCCGTATTAAATGTGCTTTATCAATTGCAGCTCTCTTTTCCTCTGTGATTACATAGAGCAGTATCTAGTATCATATAAATATCCTTACAAAGTGAAGACTTCTTATACAAAACCTTGTTGAGGAACAGCTTATTCGCAGCAATTCCTTACAGGAAAAGATGAGAGGAAGGAATGATTAAATCTTTGAAAGGAGGTTCCTTGCCATATCACGCTCATAAGTACACATAACTGGAGGGTGTGGAAAGAAGAGTTATTACCAGTCCTCATGGAAAGCAATGTGTATACAGCTCAGGCAGACATATGAATGTCAATCAAGTGTTGATTATTTCATTATTATTCACAAAAATGGGCAGAGATTCTTTGATTTAGATGTAGACATCAAACAGAACATATTATTCAGTTCTTCACTGAGAGCCACACATCCAATTCTAGCCTCAAGGAATTTTAAAACAATCTTATTTATTTATTTATTTTAAAGTCAGAAATGAAAAATTGCTTACCAAAGTGTTTATACATTGAGAATTTGGAACACAGACTCCATGCCCACCATTCTGACATTCATCAATGTCTAAGCAGACCTAGCAATAAAACAAAACAACATAATAAAAAACAAGTCAGCTTGAGACCTAAGTCTGAAGAAAAGCCACCAGAGTTTAAGTCTAGAGAAGTGCCATAGCCTCCTCCTGAAACCAATTTTAGAATGGCAGAGACATGCCCACTTCCTTAATTTTTAGACAAGTTTCCAAACACTTATAAATTCAGAAAAGATACTGTGATACACAGAGAATTTTCACACTATTCCTAATTATTAAACTTCTAATACTCACACCAAAGGCAGGAAAGTACAATTTAATATCTTCTAAGGTAACTGTGGAATGACTGAAACCTGAATAAAATAAAATACTGATATACAGTTAACATAAACTCTCACCAAGCAAAGGAAGTTACTGCAAGGATACTGTCATTCACCTGCTTATTGTTCTTGGCATAGCTGAGTCCTATTCCTTGCAAAGTTTGTCCTGTATATCCTGGAGGACAGGTCTCACAACGGAAACCTGGAGCAGTATTGACACAACGCACTCCAGGGAAGCAGGGGCTGTAACGACACTGCAAGGGGAAAAAAAGAAAAATTAAAAATAAAAATAAAATGAGCACTTGTTTGCACTTCAATAACGTCCAGACTCTGTGTGCATAGACCTCTCAGTCAACCTGCCTATGTAATGTTAAATGCAAATGCCTGGATGTTCTTCTATCTTCTGTTCACAGCTGACTTGCAGAGAAAAGTTTCAGGTATGTCTGACTCCAGCTGGTCTTCAGCTAACTCTGTAATTTAAATGACGCAATCTTTCATTCTTTCATTTTTACTTGTAGTTGATGCCCTGAGCTCTGATTCTCATCCTTCCTTTTGCTGGGCAGGTTAATCTCCTTTGGAGGATGAAAATCTCACTGGAAGAGCCCAGACACTATCAGGAAAGCAGCAAGGTTGCAACCCACAGATGGTCCTGCAGTTGTGTTTTGTACACACAGAAGCAGCAGTGGCATTTTCTTTTGTTTGTACTTGGGCAAATCTCATAGTCAGAAGTAAACCAAATACAGCGTATGAGCCAGATGAACAGACATGTAGCAGTGGCACCCACACCGCACACTCATAGCAGCACCCTTAGACTAAAGACGTTATTTCACTGCCTTGTGTGGTTTTACAGGATGGTTATAACTTCATTTCAGTGGCCTTGTGGATGCCAGTTCAGGAACTACATCCTGTACTGCTACCTCTCAAGTATCAACACTGGACAGTAAGCAGTATCTGTAGAAGTACAGAAAATGTTAACACGTCATCACACTGCTTATGGCTCAGAGTCAACAATACATAAGTAACAAAGAAATAATTTAAAAAAAATGTTTAAAAGAATGTGTCTTTTCTCCCTCCATAATTAACTGAAAAAAAATATTGTAAGATGAAGGCAGAACAAGCCAGAGCACATTCACATACAATAACAAACATGAAACGTGTGCAGTTACTGACTAGTATCTGAGCATACAATTCAATAGAATAATGTCTGCAATTAGCATAGGGAATTAATGTGGATTTTTTATTGTATCCAGGAGAGGGCACTCAAATTACATCATGAACAGAGCAGAGCTGCAGCTCAGGATACAGCCTATGAAAGTAGTGTCTTCAAGATAGTAAAGAAGGTTATATGTTGAAAGCAGATATGTTAAGAGCCTCTGGAAGAATGACAGTAGCTCTTGAAGAAATCTAGAAACTTCCTCACTTTCACAGATTTCTTTAAGAGCACCTTTTTAAATACCAATTTTTATGAAGTACAGAAATAGTTCATTCAGTAGAAAGCTGTTATACTAGAAGAGATTCCTAGAGAACCTTCAAAAATACTTTACTTTACTTACAGCCTCAGCTAACCCAGGAAAACAAGTAACATGACAGAGACCCTTTTATTAGGCAACAAAAGGCTACTGCCATTTATTATCTCTTTTCTCACTCTGCTTACATCAGTGAAAATCCAGTTGCTACAGGAGCTATTTTCTCGTGAACAAAATGCACCAAACAAGTTGTCGTTTTAGTAGCAGCGTCCACATACAGATTCCATGCATGCACAGCATTAGCTATATGACATCATTTAGGCAAAATTCCTCACTATTTCTAATAATCAGCTCTGCCATGCAGAGTGCTGGTACATCATGATTGCTCAGGGAAGCCTAATCACTGGGACATCATACATCAGTCTTGGCTTGTTTTCCCAATACTGCTATCATAGATAGAATTGCTCCAAGATGGAAAACAGCAGAGAGGAACTATGTGTCTATTTGGGGACAGCTCAAGAAACTGACCCTTTCCATATCAACAGGCTCCATGTCACCTGGGCTGAGTCTCTCACCATGGCTGCTTGGCACAGAACTCACAACATAGCTGTCTCCAATTCACCTCTTGCATTCACATTTTAGAGCTTTACCTCCAATTTTTTTGCACATTCTGCTGCAGCAAACACATGTAAAGCAAAATAAAGACACACCTACAACTCCAGAATCTGCCACACTCAACCCATTTTCTCTTCCCAGTGTTTTTCTCACAAAGGTAATTTGGGCACAAAGCAGCCCTTCTGCTGATGGTCTTCAGGAGAAAGTAAGCCAAACAAGCAGTCAAAGCGCATCTTCTGTTGGCTAGGAAAGTGAAAAAGGGGAATTGCTCTTGCTAACTGACATCATCAGGCAAGTACACTGATAGTACTGTGATATCCACAGGCACAATTAATGATCTAATTCTCCTGATTCCCTCGTCTAATACATCCAGGCATTTCTACAGAGGGAAGAAAATAAGAATAAAATCACTAAAGGATAATGGCAAAAATCATTATACAGAAAAACCACGGAGCAGGATGAAGCTGTAGGTATTTCAGTTGTTTGGATTAAGTGTTCTGAGTCAAGTGACACATTTCACTTAATAAATGTTTTGTTTCATCATTTAAGATAGTGTAAATCTATTACTTCAGTCCTCAGTACAAGTACGTGCTGAATTGCTAGCATATGGCACAAGAAGAAAAAAAAAACAGCCTTCATCATAACCATAAATAATAAAAAAAGAAAGATAATTGGTTATTTGCTGCCATAGATCTTAAAGGTTATGCTGAAAACACAACTACAATTAGGGATAAACAGAGGGCTTTGGTCTCCAAGGCCAGGTCAGGATCACTACAGTTGAAAGATACAAAGCCCATGTCAACAAGAAGTGTTCCTGCAGCTCTGCACACATAAGAATTTACTGAATCTTCTGTGGAATAGATTAAACTCCTTCAACTTCCCAGCCCAACAGGGTATTTCAAGCTCTCACACATATACCTCCATACAGTTGCAGCAACAGCAAAACAGGGAGGTAGAATCAAATCAGAATGAATTAATATGCACCATGCAAGCAGTCAGCAAATGCCACAAAGAGCAAGCATCAGCAATCCACTGCTATACATAAAACAGGGGCATTTTTGTGGTCAATGGAGTTAAATCCAGTTGGCAGCCAGTCATGAGTGGCGTCCACCAGGGCTCAGTACTGGGGCCACTTCTATTAGTCTTTATTAACAATCTTGATGAGTAAGTTTAGGTTGGATGTCAAGAATAAATTTCTTTACAGAAAGGGTTGTTAAGCACTGGAATAGGCTTCTCAGGTAGGTGGTTGAGTCACCATCTCTGAACGTGTTCAAAAACTGTTTGGATGTGGTGCACAAGGACATGATTTAGCAGAGGGTTGTTAGGGTA
>PPHD01004726.1:5760-27929 GCA_002909625.1 Bambusicola thoracicus | reverse complement strand
AGAAGGCGTGCAGCAGCAATGACAAAGGGATCAGATTTGTGCTCTGGTTTGTGTCCTGCCGTAGGGTGTGGGCAGTCAGTCCTTCCCAGCCAGCTCTGAAATGACAGAAGACAAGCTCAGCACTGAAGCAATTAGAAGCACAAGAAGTGGTTACCGGTGACACCGTGGTGCTCCCCGCACCCTCCTGCCCTCTGGCCGTGCAGGCAGCCGCTGCCAGGTGTGATCACAGAACAGGACGTGTAAGGGGTCAGCAGCTGTGGGAGAACAGTCGGAGCAATTACACAAACGTATCAATTATGCTATTGGAAGGATAGCAGATTTTTGTCATCCCGGTCTCTGTTCCTCCTTCTAGCGCAATGTTGGATCTGCGAGAGTTGCCAGACCCCTCCTGTCCCTTCACAGTGGGTGAGTGTGGAGTGGACGAGAGGCTGCAGTATATGCTGGTGTCCCTTGGCTCCATGGCCATGGATTCTCCATTTCCAGCTTGGAGCTGGGGCAAGAAATGCAGGAGGGCTGGGGAGTCCCTGGGATGTGGTTTGGCAATGCCTGGGCTTTGTGTGACAGATCCCCGTCACCTCCAGGGGAAGACAGACGTGCAGGTGTGGAACATGATCATTTGTGCACGTGTACCAGTGAGATTTAGATAGCAATTTTCCCTTAACTACAAGCAAGTGCTGTTGTACGTTCTCACCCCCGTGTGCCTGAGGAGGAGGGAGCTGAGGAATGCAATCTGGTGCTGTGTAACAGTGACGGCTCGTAGGCACGGAGCCATTGGTGTGCCGTTTGGGTGCCTCCATCGGGTAGGGATGCTCAGCAGTGTGGATGGGTGACCTGGGAGGTGAACTCCCCCACAGCTGGCTCCTCCCTGGACCTGGGGATGGGAGGCACGGGGCCGCCCATGGCTCTGTGCAGCGTGGCCATGGCCATGCCTGGAGTGCCAGGCACATGAGCTGCACGCCGTGAGCCACAGGTGATCAGAGCAGCTGCCACGCAGTGTGCCTGTGTCACCCCTGAGCATGCTGCCAGCCTGGGGCTGCCCTGAGCCCTGCCCTGTCTATCAGCCCTCCAGCTTGCTTTGTCCCTAAGTTTATCTTCCTCCTGTTGTTGGACATGTGACCGAAGGCTTTAATTTATTCTCAGCCCTCCTCTCGGTAATTTATCCTTTGTGCTCTTTGCTGTCTTGTATTATTTAATTCTGTAAGGCGCTCTGGGATGCGGCGCGTATGAAAGATGCCGTACACAATAGCATTATGCTGCATTGTTGTGATTTGTAGGCCTTCTGGATTTCTAATTCTGATCGCGGCGGCGGTGGTGGTTATTTGTGTTATGGCTGCACCCGATGGCCGCGATTGGGTTGGGCTTCCCTGCCAGTCCTGACTGCAAACAGGGCGCCAAGGCTCTCTTTGGCATGTTTTCTTCTTCATATTTCCCCTCTTGCCCGCTCCCAGGTACGCCATTGACCGCAGCACGGACACAGAGAGGATCTTTGACATCGACGCCAACACAGGTGCCATTGTGACAGGAAAGGTCCTGGACCGGGAGACAGCGGGGTGGCACAACATCACCGTGCTGGCGATGGAAGCAGGTGAGTGGAGAAGCAGCCGTCTGGGCTGGGCCAGAGTGTGACGGCCATCTCCTATGGCCATCTCCTGTGACCATCTTCCCTCTGGCTGTGCCACCACAGAGGCTGCACTCACAGTAAGTGCAGGATCTGCTCACACCCGACTGGGAGAGGCAGGAGGGAGCTGAGCAGTCGTGAGGGTTTTGTTGGCTGATCTTCCCTCCCTCTGCGTGATGCTGAGGTGACGGTGCCCAGCTTGGATGTTTCCAGCAGAAGTTCTGTTTGTCTTTTCTATTCCGGTAAAGAAAGAAAAGAACAAACCTGCTGCTCAAAGGAGCTTTGAATAAACTCCTCTTGAGGAATGAAAAGAAAATAATAGAAGCAAAGGGAAGGCTTTGGTTCCCTGCAGATGCTGTGCTGCGGGTAGGAAGATGGTGGGACTGCCCTGGGCGTCCCGCTGCCCTGTAATGTTTGCACAGGGCTTTGGTGCAGGGGCTGTGTTGGGTCCCCATGTACCCCAGGGAGCACTCAGATTCTCCGTGTGTTCCTTTTTCTGAGCCTTAAGATGGAGACAGACTTCCATCCAAGGCACTGTGCTGGGAAGGAGAAAGGCACTGCCAGGTTTTGTGCTTTGGCTGCACAACACCTCCCAGTTCCTGCGGACATTTGCCAAGACCTTCTTGTGGGATGGAGCCCTTCCTGGGCTTCGCTCTGACACACCACACCAGGTTTCTGGTTCCCTTTTCATTGCTCATTCTGAATAGGATGATGCCATTCAGATTCAAGAAACAGCACCAGAGCTTTGGCTGAAGGCCCAGCAGTTCCTTCTGGCTGCAGGACGGTCACCGCCGCAGTGGCAATGATCCACTCATTTAAGGCAGCCCCAGAGAGGGCAGTCAGTGACCCTGCAGATCCCACTGCCCCAGGTTGGGACCTCTGTGGCTCCGCTGCCCCACGGGATGCTCTGTGTCCACGGGTGGGTGAGCTCTGCACAGCACTGCCCCGCTGCCGGGGGAGGAGGGCTGACGGTGCTCAGCATCCAGAGGAAACGTGAGGTGACAAGAATCAGAAGGAAAATATTTATACACGGCATCTAAGATTTCAGAGCAAGTCAGTAAATGCTGCAGCTCCCCTCGGGCAGGAGCGCCTGTCAGGCTGCATCGCTTCAAAGCCAGGGAGACTCCAGCGCTTCGACTTCTCCCATCAGCGGGCTCTGACTCATCCATTTTAACTGCCCAGACATTCCTCCCCGTGACATTATCCTTAACGTTTTGTAATCATGAAATATTAATGACTGATATTGAATTTAAAGCACAATTTATGTCTGAATCCTCAGGCAGAAAGGGCAGTTGTAAAGGTAATGCCTTCAGAGTGATGGGGGGGACTGAGGAGCGGGGCATTGCAGCACTGCCCCAGGGCAGCCGGGGGCTCTGTGCCGGCAGTGTGTGCCCCACAGCTTTGCAGCACTGCCCTGGGGCAGCTGGGGCCCTGTGCTAGCAGTGTGTGCCCCGCAGCTTTGCAACAGTGCTGCCTGGTGTGTGCTCAGCGGGGTGTGGATGCCCATCCTGAGGCTGGCATGGCACTGCCCAGGGTTGTGTGGCCGTTCTCTGCAGCAGGTGTCCATCCACAACTGAGGGACAGTGTCAGCTTTGGTGGAGCTACGAGCATTATAGAGCCCAGCTCTGGATCTGCCTGGGGCTGGTGGGAAGCTGTGCCATGGCGAGCAGCTGGGGCGCAGTGTCCTGAATCTTGCCTTCCCATCCCTGGCAGTGCTGCCCTGCAGGGGTTTAACAAGCAGCAGCTGCTGGGAACGTGCCAGCTGGCAGCGCGTGCTCCTGCGGTCAGGCTGGCTGCTTAGCTCTGCACAAGACCTTGCAGCAGGTGCTCCTGCAACAGGGACCGCATCCAGGGGGGTATGCCCCACCTGCAGATAACTTGAGAGACTGTGTTTGCATCCGAATGGTAGGAGAAGCAACAGAAGGCTCCTGGTGTGCCCATGCTGGCTGCTGAGCGCAGTGTTTGGCCTTGCAGCAGTGCAGCCTGTGGGAAACATGGGAACCGTTCAGCAAATCTGGGCTGGGACCAGGCCAAGCACTCCCAGAGATAAATCTTCATCTCACTCACAAGCTGTTTACCTTCCTTGGGCTAATATTAGTGATTCTCTTCCTGTTTTCCTCTTTGCTCATGTAAAATGATGAGGCCTTGACTGCTGTGTCCACTGCTGGTAATTGAGATGATAAATCTTCCTGCTGGAGACTGGCTTTAATCAGAGCATTGTGTTTGGATGCGATTTAATGACTCTCATGCTGCTGAGTCTGGGCAGGGCTCAGGAGAGGTGAGAGCCATTTGTATGTTACTTGGCTGCTCTGTTGTTTCCACTTTGCTTCCCTGGAGCTGCATCGTCAGTCCCAGCTGCTGGTGTTGGCCCTGTGTCTGAGGAGCTGTGCTCTGGCCAAGCCCCTGCAGTGTCCCTGCTATCTGTGCTCCATTCCACAGTCCACAGCTCTGCTGACAGCTGTAGAGCTGCCCTGTGCCTCACAGCTGGAAAGCAGCAGTCCGTCCCAGTGTGCATTTTAATCTCCCAATTTGCTGAGATAGTGAGGATTAAAATTCCACCCCTGGCACTTCTGGCTTCTCCGCTGATGTAAAAATTCTCAATTCAGTATTGTACCAACTTGGTCTTGATGCAGAAGAGAGCGGTTTGTGTGCTGTGCCCAGTGCAGAGTCCCTGAGGAGTGCCGCAGCCACAACTGCAGCCTGTGGCCCAGGGGGCTTTCCTCAAGCTGGACTTTGGGCTCCAAGAACACTGCAGAGCAGCTCTCTGTCTGTGGTGTGGCCAACAGAGCAGCACAAATGGTACGGCTGCCTCAGCACGGCTGGGTTTGGGGCTGCACAACAGAGGTTTGGTTGTGAAAGTGTGAAGTGCTTTATCATGAGCTTGCATGAGGGTCTGGAGAGGTACCAGCTGGACCCCAGCACAGTGTAACCATCCCTGCCCTGCTTCCCTGCTGCAGAGGGGATGGTCGAGCATCTCCACAGTCTCTTCCCATCGCTGCCAGCTTCAGCCACACAGTGCTTATAGAGCAGTAAGGCATCCCCCTGGCAGCTGTCTGGGAGACTCTGCCCAGGGCAGAGCCTGGATCCCTTGCACAATTACTTTCCTGGCAAACTGAATTAAAGAAACCACTTGGGGCTGCAGGTTCAGCCGGAGCATTGGTCTCAGCCTCAGTGTCGCTGTGCAGTGGAGCCCTTGGATGAGCCCCAGCCCAGGGAGCGCTCCCATGGCAGCACAGGGAGCAGAGCTGCTGGGGAGGTGCTGCGGCGTGGAGCTGCATGGCAGAGCTCGTGATGCAGCATCTCTGACACCATCAGGCCCACGTTGGCAGAGGCAGCTGCCAGCCATCCGCCCGCTGCGCTCCCAGCATCTCCCCTGTGCTCCGTGTGTTCTCCATGTCTCTTTCCTCAGTCTTTTCAGATTAATAGCATTCCAACTCCTGGAGGAAATGCAGGAACCCGACATGTTTAATTTTAATTTAGGGAACCGTTTAGGTAGCAGCCTGGTTTCCTCGCTGCTGTCAATCAGGTTTTCTCAAGGCTGACATCAATTAGTTTAAAAATATTGAATGTAATTTTGCCTGACACAACATATTGCAGCCACTGCAAAATATAATTTATTTTAGAAGAAGAAATAATTAAACTAATTTGCATGTCAGTCAGCTGAGCTGGGAGAGGCACCGCCACGGAAAATGACTTTTCTCCTCCGTGGTCGCGCTCAGCCCCTCCACAGCGTGCAGTGCCCCATTGTGCTCTGCCTGGCGGTGGTGAATGGGTGCGTTCACGTGAGAGGTGGGAGCGTTTCTGTGCACGTGGAGGTGTGCTGCACGGCTGTGCTTTGGGGCTGCAGCGGTGATGCTGGCAGTAGTGCAGTGTGCTGTGCGCCTTCCATCACCGCCGTGCGCTCCTCATCGCGCATCTGACCGCCGTAAATCCACTCAGCGCTCCGCGAGCTGCAGGAAGGGCGCTTCAAAGAGGGTTGGGAGATATTTTTATCAAAGGCGTCCAAATATTTTTCGGATGTTACGCCCATGAATTCAGGTGCTGGCTGAAAGGAAGGGGAGGTTTATAAGGAAAGCGTCTGAGGAGCCTTCACGTAGATCGTGGTACCGCTGGAAGAAAGAGGAGCGGGTTGCGCTGCTGAGCTCAGTGCTCTTGGAGATGGCTGCATCAAAGGGCATTGGGATCTGCTCCTGCACTGGGGGAATGTGGCTGGGGAGGGGAAGAGGGGGACCTGGGCTGCTCCTGCTGTGCTCTGCCTCCTCCCTTCTCTTTCTGTCTCCTCTCCTCCTTCTCTCAGCGGGGCAGTGCCAGATTCCTCGCACCGTAGCACTGAAGTAAGGGTCTCCATCTTCCTACATTGATGGTGAAGCAGTGCTGTCACCCCTCTCCTTGCAGGAGCTGAACTGATTTCCCCCCAGCTCCTTTGCAGCTCCAGTGAGTACAGAGCTCTGCCCCCAGGTCCCCGCTCCCTCCCGCCCCACTGCCTCCCGCTGTCTCTCCCCCTGGAAGTGATGGCAGTTTGTTTCCATGCACCAACATGCTTTTAAAATAACACAGCGTTCCAGGCTTTTAGTCACGACTTCTGCCTCCCTCCCCCGAAAGCAACCATCTAATCACCAGAGCAGCTGCTCTGGGTGAGAGGGAGTGATAATGCACAAGTGAGGTGAAGGCAGCTCCAGGAGGGGGCTCAGGTTCCTGGCTAATTATGGAGCAGTGTTAAATCTCCCCTCCCTTGGGTCCTCCTCTACTGATACATGGGAGACAGCATTAATTTTGTAGACAAACAGACAGTAGAGCTCCTGCCCAGGAGGGGAGAGGTGTTGGGTCTGTCTGAGCTGTAACCTCTCAGTGGAACAAAGGAGATGGAGAATGAGGGATTCCTCATTCCTGGAAGCATGTGAAGAGCCTCAGGAAACATCAGGCCCTCTACAGTGATTTGCTGATAAAGAGGGCACCCCTGGGGCACACGCTGTGAGCAGAGCTGCGTGTGTGGCTCTAGGCTCTGCGTGCCCCAGAGCAGCTGCGATACCAACAGCTCTGACCTGACCATGGGGCCTTGCTCCCAGCTGGGCAGAATGGGCTAACAGCAGTGTGCTGGGAGTCCTGGGCACACAGCCCAGCCACTGAGCTCATTTACTGAGAAACGCGGGCAGTGAGGCCAAGTGAGCAGCCAACCCGCAGAGGTGGTCACCGGGCACGACCTCAGCGCTGGCAGCAGCTGCACGGCCCACCACGGCCACGGGCAGATGGGATGAGGAGGGCTTGCTCCCCGCCAGCAGCAGATGGCACTTCCCACTGCAGCTTTGGTTCTCCTTTGTTGCAGATAATCATTCGCAGGTGTCGAGAGCCTCTCTGCGCATCCGCATCCTGGACGTGAATGACAACCCACCCGAGCTCGCCACCCCCTATGAGGCTGCCGTGTGTGAGGACGCCAAGCCAGGCCAGGTAATGAGCAGCCCCCGGCCCTTCTCCCAGGACTCTGCCAGCTCTGTGCCACCAGCAGTGCATGCATGGCAGGGGCTGGTTGGGTCCCTGTGGTGCTCCCCTGGTTCACACTCTGAAACAGAACACCAGTGGGGCTGCAGGGCGGTTCTGGTGCTCACCTCTGCTCTCTCCCCACAGCTGATCCAGACTATCAGTGTTGTGGACCGTGACGAGCCTCAGGGTGGTCATCGTTTCTACTTCACGCTGGCACCCGAAGCCATCAACAACCACCACTTTTCTCTGCTGGATGTTAAGGGTAAGCCCTGCTGGTGGGTGTGAGGGGCTGGGGCTGCGCTGGGTGCAGCTCGGGAGCTCTCAGGTACCCCCACAGCTCCTGGTTCTGAGATGGGCCCACTGAGTGGTTGCATTTCCTCATAGAGGCTCCACCAGATTCCTCCTTTGCTGCAGAGCACTGTCTGCTCAGCCCACTGTGTTTCCAGGGCTTGTGGTCCCTTCTTTGACGTGAAACCTCCAACCTGCCTGCAGGCAAGGAGATGATGTGGGCTTACAGATGAACACACGCCCGTTTGCAGCATTACCATTTATCCCTCTGCAAAGCATGCCCCGGAGCGTGGGTCGGCCCCAGGCTGCCGTGTGGGTGGGTGGGCAGCGGCCATGGGAGCAGCCCCAGGGATGCTGGAGGGGGCAGCGGTCAGGCTGTGTTTGTGTGGATGGTGGCAGTCCTAGAAGGCAGTTATCAGGCTGCTCCCTGTCTTTAGTGGGTGTTCTTGGTGAGTTTAGGTGCTGATTTCAGGTAAGGACAGTAAGGCCCCATGCAGCTACTGGGGTCTTCTGCAGCCAGATGTGTGTGTTTGCCACAGGGACCAGCCCAGATGGGGGCCAGCAGACTGTGCTGCAAGGTTTTGTCCTTGTTTGGCATTATTAGGGTTGTTCAAACAGAACTTGCAGCAAAACTTCCAATGTAATTGTGGAAGAACTGATACTGCTCTGTGTCCTGAAAAGCACAGCTGTCTCTGACCCACGACCCCCCCTGCACTCCTGGGGCAGCTGGTCACCAGACTTTTGCTTCTTAGCATGTAAGCAAGCTTTAATCTTCCACAAGATTTTGCCCCACGCCCAGCGATTAACTTCCTTCCCTGACCTCAGGAAAACATATGGGAGCTCTGTTCCACGCCGGGTCCATCCCTTCCTGCACCCTAATGTCAGCTCTGGGGCCACAGTGCCTGCTCTGAGCCGGGCTGTGCTGGACCCAGGCTGGGATCCTGCTGGGATCGCTGCTGGGAGGTCCCGGGGCTCAGCAGGGGCCGCTGCCAGCAGCATCGGGGTCAGCTTTGCTCATGCAGTGGGGCTCATGGGCAGGGACCCCAGATCCAGTGCTGCAGGGCAGAGCTGCAGGAGGGCCCAGGATGTGCCCCCCCCTCTCCCCCCCAAAGCTGCTGCTCTCATGAGTGGGACGACGCGCTCATCACGCGGGGTAATCCTCCGTGCTAAATGATCCCACAAACCTGCATGTGGTGCAACACTGCATAAAATGAGTAAAAGCTGGCGTCACCTCCCGCCTTCTGCTCTCAGTAAACAAATGCTGTTGCTGCAGGGTTATTCCCAGGGTGTTTGGAGACCCTCCCAGTTGCCAAGCGGTGCTTTCTGCCACAGCAGGAGGCGGTGGCTGCCTGTGCAGATGGAGGCATTCCTCACTTCTGCTGCATGTGAGCGCTTTGCTGTCATCTCCTTTTGGTTTCCCCCTGCCCCGACTCCTCCGCTCCATAGCAAGCCCTGGTCCTGCCCCCCCTCTCCCTTGTTCCCCCGCTGCACTCCTCGTTGCCCCCCGCCCTTGCCTCACCCCTCTTCCACTTATCTCTCCTCCTCCGTATAAATATCAGCGGTGACAAACTGCTACCACCAGCCCATCTGTTTCTTTGTACAAATTTGTAGCCAGTTTTGAAACGTGATTTATAAATATTGCTTTTGCAGCCAAAGAGTGACACTGATGGATGTCAGCACAGATGGATCCGCTAAGCTCTTGCTTAAATCCTTCTCATTTTTTTGCTGTGCACCTACTTCCCTCGGCTCCCACCAGGCAGCAGAAAGCTGTCTCGGGAGGGTGGTGTCCCCAGGGAGCAGCATCCTCCTCTTGGGAGCACTCTTGTTGCAGTCTGCCTTGCAAAGTGCCCGCAGTCACCACTGCAGCCCCACTCATCAGTGCCCCGCGGCACGTGTTCCTGCCCACGCTGCCAAGAGCTGCCTTGGTGCCAGGTCAGGGATGTAAGAGCAAAAGGTGACCCTGCAGGACATTCTGCATTAGCTGAATTACCGCTGGAGCTGCGTGCAGGACTCGGGTTTTTAGAAACAGGGCTGTTTCCTACTGGCATCTCTCTTTCTCTGCTCTCGGTCTGTCCAAGTGAGTGCTCGAGCACTTGCTAATTCATCAGATGTGAACGAAAAGTCATTTGTGATAACTGCGAACCCAATCTGGAATGCAGATGCTTAGCAAATAGTGTCCAAAAGAGGAGATAGTGCTGGGAAAGCTGACCTTGCCCGGGTCCGACCGGTGCCTTTCCAAAGGCATTCACCATCCTGTGACTCCTAACTCACTTTTTGCTGGGCCTTTCTGGCCCTAGAAAATTGATTGCAAAAGGATCAAAGGCAATTAAAGCCTGAAATCATGTTCTCCAAGAAATGCTAATTGTGTTGGAAGGGACAGTAGAGAGCATCTAAGCCTAGCAACCTGGAAGGGTGGTAGATAATATGGAGCGACACATGGAGCTATTGACTCCGGAGCTCAAGGGCTAGGCAAGCAGATGTCAGAACTCTCTGCAGGTCTCATTAAGAGCTTGTAATGGCTGATAGAAGATCTAAAAATCATTGCAATCAAAAGCAAAATGTTAGGATTTGGGGATTGCCTCAGGATAGACAAAGACTCCTCCTGCCCTGCAGGGATGCCTCTCTCAGCATGAGCAGCACAAATGCTGATCGGATTTGGGGTGAAAAAGAGCATCGAACCTCTGCGAGGGCTGAACCAAAGGCAAGGGAGCAGCAGCGGTACCGTGGCCTGGCATTCAGAGAACTGGGGAGCAGAAACAGGCAAAGGGGGAAAAGGGACCCTTCTCATAGCGACTGCACCCTCTGG
The DNA here is from genome assembly GCA_002909625.1 of Bambusicola thoracicus. NCBI lineage: Eukaryota > Metazoa > Chordata > Aves > Galliformes > Phasianidae > Bambusicola > Bambusicola thoracicus. The sequence goes on along the minus strand of PPHD01004726.1, from coordinate 17,739 downwards.
GGCTGGAGAGGGTCCTGTATCCCCCAGGAATGGGACATGGAGACTGCAGAGCAGAAGCAGAGAAGGGAAAGGTGGACACCCACTGCAGTCTGCGATGTGGGAGAGGGCGCAGATAGCAGCACCTGGGCCAGAGGTGGTCGCTGTCTTCTGCTGTGCTGATGCTGATCAAGATTGAGTTATGAGAAGGATTTATTAGCTCTGTCTTTGAAGCTGCCAAGAGCCTTTTTGGAGAGGGAGTCTGAGAGACATCATTATTTCATTATTCCTAGTCGTGTTATGCCCCTGCCAGTGTATATTGCACTCCTAAGCACCCCTCTCTCCATGCACTGACTGGTTGCTGTGCTCTGCTCACATTGGTTTCTGCCTTTTGTGACTGCTCCTCCAGCAGGTAGAGGTGCTGCTTCCCGACCATTGCATGAGGTGATACGATGTGGGGTGGAGCAAAATCTCTGCGTGTTCCTGGACTGTGCTGCCTTTCTCCTGTCAGCATCTGGGAGGGCTGTGCAAGGAGCAGGGATGCAGAAGGTGCTGGGGGTGGGGGGGGGCACGTGGGTGGCAGCAGTCGCAGGAGTTGGATGCAGGCACTGCTGGGGCCTGATGGGGGTCTGCCCATGGTGAACAACATCCCTGGTGTGAACGTGGAATTTCTATGGCTCTTCCTCCAGTAGGACATGCTCACGCCATCCTCTTAGAGAAGAAAAATGTTGCTTTGTGATGGCTGAAATAGTTTGGTGCTTGTGATTTTTGTCTCTCCCATGCACCATTTCGAGTTGCGCAGCCCCTTCCTGAGCAGGTTTCTCGCAGAGCTGGCTGCTCTGCTGCTTTATTTTTACTTTGTGGGTTCAGCAATGAGAATATTTCTCCCTCCCGCACTGGGCGGTGCGGAGCGCGGTGGTGCAGCGCTGTCAGAGCGAGCTGAGGGTGGCAGCTGCCTCTGCAACTTGCATGTCTATTTCCCCTTCATTTCCACAGACCGTTTCTAAGGACACAGCGTGCAGTGCTGCGTGGCAGGCCCCGCTCTCAGCAGGCTGCAGACTGAAGGGGACTCCCTGGCCCTCTGCTATGAGATTCAGAGGTGCACTCCGGGGCTGCTCCCTCGGTCCCATGGGGTGGATGTGGAGCAGGGGACTGCTGGGCCAGATCTGGCCATGGTCTGGGAGCGGTGCCTTGTCTGAGCTGCCGTGACCGCATCTCCAGCATCTCTGTGTGCCCAGTGCTTGCAATCAGCGTGGACAGCTGGGAGCTAGTCCTGGCCTCTCACTGAGATAGCGCCATTAATGTTATTTATATCTCCCTGCTACGCTGCAGCAAGCTGAGGGAGCGGCACCGAATGAGATCGTGTTACCTTTGTGCAAACGATTAGCATAACAATTCAATTTTTCCCTGCTTAGCCTTGGTAGGGAATAGGAATCTGCTCTGCTCCTCCCTCCCACTCACTTCTGCACTGGGCTGTGCCGTGCCTGGAGTCACAGCCGTGCTGCAGCCGGAGGGCAGGGACCCCAGGCAGCCTGCGGGCATAGAAGGAGCACTCTCCTCCGCAGGCAGTCCCCTGCCCTGTGCAGGCTGCCCACACTGCAGCACTTGGATCTTGTCTGGTTTGGGAAGCTGCAGCCCTGCAATATCTGAGTGCAATATCGCCTTATTGCTGCCTTGTGATCTGGGCTCTGGGGTGGTTGCCTTTCTGAAGCGTGCTTTGTGAGCAGGGATGAATGAGGTTACCTGGAAAATTCCGTTGGTGGATGAAAGATGCTACATCCAAAGGAAGAATTCTGCCAGTGAAAAGCGCAGCACAGCTCTGCATGGAGGGACAAGGTTTGGTTTTGAATCCTGGCTGCGTGCCATTCAGTGCGGCTCTGAATGTTGGTTGGTGTGGTCCTCTGCCCGATGTCCGCACCTCTCCCAAGCTGGAAGGCGAGCTGAGCTCTTCAGGGCAGATCCTGCATTCTCACGTGAACTGGAAGAGAGATGATGTTTTCCTCCCTCCTTTACGCCTAAATCCCAGCCATCCCCAGCAGCACAGCCATGGCAGCTGAGCCCCATGCTCTGCTCTGCCCTGGCGGCAGTGCGGTGCCCTGGGACCTGCCCGCATCCTGCCCACCCCACTGCCCTACATGTGGCTCCTGTCCCTCTGTGCCCCAGTGCTCTCAGGCCGCACCGATCCATACGGCAATTTCCGTGGTGGCAGTCGGCCCGAGAGCCACGATTAAAATAGATGTCTTTTCCGATCGAATTGCTGATTGATACAGAAAGGGGCCAGTCCGACATAAATCAGGAGCAATGAGGAGAGAGGCTGCAGACAGCAGCACCTTGCTGCAAACAGGCCAATCTACGTTTTATTAGATAAAGTCTGCAGACAGTCGGCAGCACCTTCTGACATCTGGCCGCAATTCTTCAGCCACTGTTCGGTCCTTTGCTGTTCACCTGGTTCTACTGCTGGCCGGCTGTGAGCGGCACATGTGAGCAGGGAGCAGAGCTGATCCCGGGCCCCTTTCCTATCCTCCATGCTCTGGGTGGTGCATGGCTGCCCGGGCTCATCCCTGGCCTTGGTGTGTCATGCAGTGGCTGTGTTATGGTACCGAGTGGTGCTGCTGAGCCCCTGAAGCAGCCGGGTTTGCACAGATGGGGCTGCTGTCCCGAGGAGCTCGGCCTGCTCCTGCAGAAGTTACAAAGGACCCAGAGGGTGCTGGGCTGGGCTCCTCCCCTGTGGCTCTTGGGTTTGGGGGCAATAAGAGGCGCACGGCCCCTGCTTGACTGCGCTGTGAGTACTGGAGTTGGTGTCCAGACAAGAATGTGTACCTCTCTGCACCCCGAGGGTTCATCCTATGAGCAGAGCAGCTCACGCTGACCCTGCTGTTTCTATGATGGGAATGACTCTGCTGTGGGTTTACTTCTTCCCTGCAGACAACACAGCTGCGGTGCACACGCAGAGAGTGGGCTTCAATCGCCAGGAGCAGGACGTGTACCTGCTGCCCATTTTGGTGGTGGACAGCGGCCCCCCGGCCCTCAGCAGCACAGGAACCCTGACCATCCGCGTCTGTGGCTGTGACAGCACGGGGGCCATCCAGTCCTGCAACAGCACTGCCTATGCCATGTCAGCAACGCTGAGCCCTGGCGCCCTCATTGCGCTGCTGGTGTGCGTCCTCATCCTGATCGGTGAGTGCTGCCCCCCGGCACACAGGATGCTGTGCTGGCTCTGGCACTGCGTGTGCTGGAGCACCAGGGCACAGCGTGGAGAAGCAGAGAAGTGTGGGCTTGTTTGTGCGTGGGAATGTGGTGGGGCTGGAGAGACAATGCTGCAGCATCCTCAGGTTCAGCACAGGGCAGCTGGAAAGCTGAGAGCCCTTCAGCACTGTGGCTGGCCTGCAGCTGGCTGCTGAGGGCTGCCAGGGCTCAGGGAAGTCCCCTCTCCTTGGCGTGGCATGGTTCCCCATCTCCCGTCACATCTCCATTTAGAAAACCCTTTCCCATAGGGTGCACTTTACACTGGTATCATTTTCCAATGCAATGCAAACAAATTTCTGCCTAATTGCCCAAAAGAATAAAGTGCACATCGGTGCTCAAGAGGTGATGGGCTGAATGGATGATGATCCAGGACACATCTGTGGCTTGCTGCTCAGGCTCTGTGCCATCTGCTCCACAATTGCCCTCACAACATTTGGCTGCCGCCGTGATTCATGCACCCCCCCCCGCCCTGCCTTTCCAATGCGTCTTCCCTAGACTCCATCCGTTTGTCTGTCCAGCCGTGTGCTCATCCATCTGCCCTTCCTGTCTCAGTGGCTGTGCAGCATGGAAAAGGGATCTCCCGATCTGCACTGAGCCAGCATTTCTCACAGGTGGTGATGTGGCACAACTGTTGCTCTCCGGCTGGCGGGAGCTGCTGGGCTGTGCTCTGTGCTGCCGGTGCACCCTGTGCCAGAGGGGTGCTGCCTTTGTGCCCTGGTGCAGTGTGAGTGTGCTGCTGCACAGCACGTTGCCTGCTCTGACCGCCTCTGTGCTTCCTCCCCCAGTGCTGGTGCTTCTGATCCTCACGCTGAAGCGACACCACAAGAGCCACCTGACGTCCGAGGATGACGAGGACATGAGGGACAATGTCATCAAATACAACGACGAAGGAGGGGGGGAGCAGGACACGGAGGCTTACGACATGTCCGCCCTGCGCAGCCTCTACGACTTCAGTGAGATCAAAGGAGGGGACGGGGGCGGGGGGCCGGGAGAGGGGGGAAACCCGGCCTCTGAGCGCCATGCCCTCCCGCAGTGGGTGCAGAGCCCGGACCTGGACTTCTCCGTGTTCAGAGACTACATCTGCAGGAAGGTGGAGCAGGCGGACGAGGACCTCTCCGTGCCGCCCTATGACTCGTTCCAGACCTACGCCTTCGAGGGCTCCGACTCGCCGGTGCCCTCGCTCAGCTCCATCAACACGTGGTCCAGCGGCTCGGAGCAGGACTTCTCCTACCTGGGGGGCTGGGGGCCGCGGTTCCGGCAGCTGGCAGCGCTCTACGCGGGGCGCCGGGGCGAGGAGGACAGCGAGGAGTCCTAACGGCACCGCCGGACCCGCCGGGGGCAGTGGGTCGGGGGGCTGCGGCGGTGCCGTGGGGCCGGGGGTCGGTGTGGGCGCTCCTTCGCGGTGCTCCCGGTCAGGGCAGTGCCGCAACAACCGCGCCGGGTGCCCGAGGGAGCGCTGCGACCGTCATAATCTCCTTAATGCTGATCTCCGTTAAAGCACTGCACATTAATTTAAGAAAGGGAAAAAAATCTAATTCGAGAGCATCTGGAGGGGGGTTGTCCCCCACAAATTGTCATTTAAATAGATCCGTTCAGTGAGCCCCATTCAGGAGGAGAAGAGCAAACCGGGAGCCTTTTGTTGTTTAAATTGTTTTTGTCACTTGAGTCTCAGAGCATTTGGAGCGCTTTGATTCCTTTAAGAGCTTTCCTTGCAGAGGGAAAACAAGCTTTTAATTCTGTTCTGCTTTTTTCGCTTACGTTTGCTCACTTTTTGGAGTCCTCTCTGTGCGCAGGGGATGCTCACGCTGTGGCTCCACGGGCACATCCCGCGCAGAGCGGCTGCTGCTCGGGAGCTCACTCCAAAGCGCGCTTCTCTGCTGAGCTGCAACTGCTTCTCCTCTCAGCTCTTACACCTTTCCTGTGGCTGACCGAACGGCGGTGACCGGATGGATCCCTCCTGCCTTCCTGCACTGTAGGCGCTGGCTGCAACATCCCGGTGTGCCCCGTGGCCCCGGTGACAGATGGGGACGTCCTGCTGCTGCGGTGGCACAGCGATCCACATGGGCCCCTGCAGCACAGCTGCTTTGCACGAGCCCTCTGGTTCTGGCAGGTGCATCGGGAGGAGGCAGGAGGGATGTGCCGTTGCTCCTCAGCTGCAGACGACGCTGGAGGAAAGTGCAATCTGTGGCTCCTTATCTGTTCATGTTGGAAACAATCGATGATATAATAGATAGGTAACCGATAAGGTCTACCAAGGTCTGACACATCCTGGGCTTGTCATTGGGTTTGTCCTTTTAGTTTAGCCACAGACAGTTTTTTCTATCCTTGGAGAGGGTTTAAACGTAAATGTAGATGCGTGTTTGTTTTATGCTGTTTTGCTTCCCGGCTGCTGGTGTCAGCCCTCTGGCCTCAGCATAACTCCCAGCAGTGGAGAGGTGCGGGGTGCCCCTTCCCCACAGCCCCCATCTGTACTGCTCCTCCCACAGCTGCTGCGCTCAGCTTCCTGCAGGGCTGGGAGCTGCTCACTGCTCAGGGTCCTCCGGTCCCTGTGAAGGAGGCTGCGGGCACCCGCACTCGGCGTGCCATTGGTTCACTGTGACGATGCTGGAGAGGCAGCAGGGCTGATGGGAAGCGACGCCCTGATCCCGGAGCAGGAGAATGGAGAAAGCCCTCTTTTTCCTCAGGAATGTGTACGTGTTATCCTTCTGGGCTAAAGAGCTGTGTCCAAGCCTCTCCGGAGCCGGCCTTTCCTTTAGCAAAAGTGTTGTGCAATAGTAGGGCTCTGTCTGTAGGAGATGGGGTCTGACAGGGTACGTGTTTAGCCACCTTCCCCTTGGGTTTTCCCCCATCCTCAACCAGCCTGTCCTCCCACACGCATGCACGCACGCTTGCGTCTTCATTTCCATCCCCCATGTAAATACACAGGGAGAGCAGGGCCCAGCAAAGCGCTGCTCCACTGCACCGCCCGTGCTCGGCCCTCCCGTGACTGCAGGAGGAGCTGTAGCTGCCACAGTTCTCTATCCAAACTAAATTAGGAGGTTGATTTTCTCACCCTTGTTATGTTTTTTTTCAAGGTCTTTCATGGACCTGGAAATAAATTATTTCCTTGTCGTCTAGCCTGAGTCTTATTTCCTTCTTTGCCTGGTTCTGTTTTCCACTACTGAGCATCCAACATGGTCCCTGAGCGTGTGCCCAGAGGGCCAAGGGCAGGCTCTGCTAATCCACCTCTTCCTGTTCCTGAAATGCTCATCATAAAAAGCATCTTCATGGGAAAGGTCTATTTTTCCGGCTGAATTTGAAGGAAATCTTGAAAAACCAAAACGCACTCGGCTTTCTCCATCTTTTGGACAGGAGAATGCCGCCCTGCTCCCACCAGGACGCACCCACGACCCACCCAGCACCATCCCCGAAGCAAACTGCATGCCAGACAACAGAAGAAAACCTGATAGAGCATCCTCACGGTCATCCTTCCTTAGCCAGCAGCACATCTTTCCTTAGCCAGGTGCTCATGGGAGCACCAACCCTTAGCGCAGCTCTGTGGCGCAGCCCGGCTCCCCGAATCTGTCCAAGCACGGGTGCTGATCGTGTTCTTTCCATCGTCACTGGCACCAGGCATCGATTGCTCGCAGGTTCTGTCACCGTGATCCACATTCGTGTGTATTGCTGCAGCATTCCGTTATCAGCTGCAGAAAAAAAAGAAAAGAAAAGAAAAAAAATCCTCCTTCAAGCCCAGTTTTAATACTGAAGTGATGTAAATAAATGACACTCCATCCTGACCGCAGACAAAACAATTGCTGGTGGTTTTCTTGATGGCAAGAGACTGGGAAATGAGCAATGTGGCATTGGCCAACGATGTGAGCTGCCCTGGGCCAGGGTGCTGCCCAGCTCTGGGTGCAGGGGGATGCGCAGCTTGGTGGTGGCATCAGTGTAGGTCAGTAGATAACGTGGGGAGAAAGTGAACCTCTCCATAAACCAACAGTCATTTAAGTAGCATCTTGCAGCCTTGCTCTGCAAGACGCTGTTGATCCCCAACATCTTGAAGTTTTCCATATCCATTGCCATCCCCATGCCTCTCCTCCCATCCTGCTCCCCTGAGCATTCATTTCATGGCAAGCAAGAGGCATTTGATGGCAGCTGTCGGTGAGATGCTGTACCAGAAGGGAGCGTAGGGGGTCAGACAGGGAAGGTGCGCTGCCCACTCCTGATGTACAGCTGTTTCTCTTTTCACAGTTGCAGTGAGTGCTTTGGTAACTGCCAACACTGAGGAGGCCTTTTTGCAAACATTGCCGTTAATTGCCCACACGCAGCAAGTGTGTCAGCACTGCACTCCCAGCTGTGTGCTTCACAGCTTTGGACACATTGGCCCCAGTGGCTGTTTGCAGAGAGCTATTGACAGTTGTTGTGCGTTTGCACCTTGGGTTTCCAGCCCAGAGCTCTCCTGTTCAGCTGCAAAAGCAGAGATGGGGTCCCTGAGTCCTGCTGCCCACCATCAGGCACCAGGACAAGCGGTGTATTTATTGTGGGACGCCCTGGGGGTCAGGGGGCTGGGCTGTCCCAGCAGCTCCCACTGACAGAGGGGGCAGCCTGCAGTTGGTGCGCTCCTAACAAAGGGGCAATGAGTGCCCAATACTGGGTGTGTTGGGTCTGGGTCACGTAGGGGGATTTGTGTCCTGATATTGTGAGGGAATGGGGAGAACTCAAAGCAACGCGTTGCCAGCCAGAATCAGACCCTTCACTCAAAGAGGAGGATTATTGAGAGCGCTGATTGCAGAAGCACCTATGAAGATGTTTTGAGAGCTCCATGCAGTGCCCTCTCAGCACAGCCCCTTCTCAATAAATGTTTCTATAGGGATTCCTCTTTCCATAGGCACTCTTCTTTCTTTAGCAGTTGCACGGCTGCCCCTGGCTTCTTGCAGAACACCTCCCCGCTCACTGCCACCTGCATGTTTTGCCATTTCTTTGCCTGGATGAAGTCAGTTCTGTTCAGCTGCTCTGGGGGACCATGGCAGCTCTGTGGTGCTGCTGTGCCTGCTGCTTTTTGTCACATAGCAGTAGCTCTGCTCCTGGGGATGGCAGCGTTTGCCATAGGTTTGTTCTGAGCATGTCCTGCAAGGTTTGTGCCCCTGTGCTTGCACACCACGGTGGCACTGGGCACTGCATCTCCTGGCCCTGGCAGTGCTGAGCAATGTTACTTTTAACGCCTTTCCTCCAGCAGGCGAGGTGTTAGAGCCTCCTCTGGGAGGTATTTGCAAAAGATGGATATGATCTGCTGGGATTGTTTAGGGGAAATGAGAAAGGCAGTGATATCTGCACTCCCAGGAGAAAAATACATCTCTTGTACCCAAGAGCAAGCAAGGCCTCAAAGCCTCTGCCTCCCACTTGCCTGGATAATTCGCTGCTTGTGGAAGTGATCAGCTTTCCCCAAAGTCCTCCAAGCAGCCTCTCCATCACCAGCAAGCGGCTGCTTTAACCACTTCTGCCACAGCCGATAGCACGGCTCCCCACATCCTGCTGGTTACCAAGCCCTCAGCTTCCTCTAGGGCAGGTATCAGATTCTCACTGCTCGGAATAATCTCACTTTGGGATCTCTGCACTTCCTGCTCGGTGCAGACAGCAGCTGTACCTTGTTTGGGTTTTCTTCTCACGGCAGTGAGCTGAGGGGCTGCAGCTGGACAAAAAGCTGTACTTGCTGCAAGCACCTGCTCTGCAATGTGAACACTGCCCCCAGGGGTCCTGCTGGGCTCTCTGCTCACCCCAACAGCTGCAAAGTGTCCTGAGCTGCCCAAGCCCCCAGACCTGTGCTGGAGAGAAGCCCAAGCATGGGATGAGCCTGGTGATCCTCCTCCAGAGCAATATGGGTTCAATGACCGTCCTTCCAGTTCTCAGGGAAAGACTTTGGACTTTGCAGAGTGGGATCCCATACAGCTGGGCAGGATCTGTTGCAATCAGGAGATGCAGCCATTGTACCAATACAGCAAAGCAGAAAGAAAGAGGGCTCGCTGCCCCAGCTGCGGGATGGCTCTCATGCTGTGAGTGGGCAACAAGAAGGGGCAAAGCAGCAGCAGAAGCTCAGTCTGCAGCAATTGCTCCTCTGTTTTGTGCCACTCGGCGCACTGCCACCGCCTCTCTCCTGCTGCCTCTGCCAGTTGGTGGTGGTGGGATGCCAAGCGCTTGTTCTTAGACATCCCTCATCTCTTGCCAGGGACAGTGAGTGTTTGCAGCACAGGGCTGTAGCCACGCCGTGCTGCTGTAGATGTGTTTTCATCCGTCTGTGTTGCTGCCATAGAAGGGCTGCTCAGGTGACCCTGAATTTTGTCCACGAATGGCAGCAGCCAACCTGGGCAGGATGTGTCCCAGCACCAACTGATTTAACCACGGTAATGGGAGAGGTTTTAATCCCTCCTCTGCTGGGGGAAGCGCTGCTAACAGAGCCGTCCATGCCCACTGCAGCCCCAGCAGCTCCATGCGGTCAGAGGCCGCTCACCTTCAGCCAGGAGCCGGCAGCTGCCGAAATCCCTTCACACCACACGCAAATTAGGCATTGAAAATGCTCATTACAGCCAACATGACACGCCTTCATTATTCCAAAGTAATTGTCTGAAAGGCTCAGCTCGCTGCTCAAGCTTCACTTGGTGCAGAAACGTGATAAAAAGAAAACAGGAAGTGCAATCAATGCTTGTAATCCTTTTAAATAAAAAAGGTACTTGCTAGTAGCTGCCAACGTCTTTAAAAAGCTGTGATTTCCCCGGAGAGAGCCCTTATCAGCCATGACTGCGTGTCATCCCGGCTGTCTGTCAATCCATCAGAATCCAGTGCCACTGACATTAAGAAGCCAGGCATTAAGATTATCACATTTAGCCATAATGTTGCACAGATTGTGTTGACATTTGGAAAATATTCCACCACAGGACCCATTTGACTTCTCTACTTTCAACCCAAAGAAAAGAAATGCTTTGAAAAGTTGCCTTGGGGCCCTGCCCTCTGCATGGGAAGGGCTCAGCTCTGCCCACATTGGAGAGGGAATGAGCCAGGCATGGGCTGGGAGGTGCTTGGCTATGGAAACAATGGTAAACGACCTCAAATGAACTGATTAATCTCTTAAATAACTGTGAAACCATTTTCCAGAAAAAAGTTAATCTAGTCTAAATGGCTCTGGTGCTTTTCCTGGGCTCCAATCAATATGTGGTCGCTCGCTTTTCATGTGTAATTCACAGTAATTGCAAAAGAGCGTTTTCTGAAGAAAATGACATTCTGCAAGAAGAAATGCAAAGAGAGATGAGGGCCAATTAGCTTCAAATCCCAGACCAAACCCTGCTCTCGGGTGCCTGGGAGAGATGGAGCAGCACTGCAGCTCTCTGTCCTGGGTCCTCAGCAGGATGTCTCCAGTGGTGCCAACACCAGAGGTAAAGGTGACCATGTGCGGAGCCGTCTGGCCCAGCTGTGGGTCAGTGCAGTGCTGCCCTGTGCCCTCCATCTCCTGCATGCTGGCACATTTCCCTGCTTCTCCCCATCCTCTCCCAGCCCGTGGCTGCACAACCATCTCCTGCTGTGCTCCAGCCTGGCTATGGGGCAGGAGGAGCGCTGATGTGGGGTGGTTGGAGAGGCAGCGGATGGGTGAAGGATGGCAGAGGTTCCCATAAACCAGGGCTGCCCTAGTGCTGTGGTCTTGCCCAGCCCTGGCAGCCCAAAAGGAGATCAGGCTCCGAGGAGGCCATTGCTTTCTGTCATCTGCTGTAAAACCAAAACATAATTTTCCAGGATGTCATTCTAATTCTAGTGGGAAAGCTTATTACTTGTGATTTACCCATAAAAAAGCCCGGTGACTTACGACCGTGTGTCCGTGGGTTTGCCCATCAATCCATCACGGGGCTGCGGGGTGGCAGGGCAGGGAAGCACGGTGCAGGACCGAGGTGAGCCTGCTGCTGTGATTGACATGCTGCTTTCGCCATCCATAAAGCTTCTGACATATTCCTTTTGGCTCAGTGCAGATCCGCACTGCTGAGCTCCAGCACAAATGTCATTAAAACATGTTCTACCCATGGTACCTATAAATAATTGAGGCAGCAGGTCTGTGCTGAGCACTGTGTTGCAGCTCTGCTCCTGCATGGAGGGGGGCCGGGAAGATGACCTTTCCTTCTCCCATTTACCACCTTTGAATTCAGGAGGTGTGCGGGGATGGAGCGCGCTCACATCTCTGCGGTGTACCCCAGGATGCTCCCAGGGCGTGGGGGTGTGCAATCTGCAGCAGAGAGGGAGCAGGCAGGATGCAATGTGGGATAATGTGGTCCTGTTTGCAGGATAGACGGCCCCAGCCCTCCTGTACAGGGCAGGCATTGCTCCTGCAGGTTGTGAGCAGGTGGGTGAGCAGCAAGCAGGGCAGCAGCATGGGCATGGGCGTGCTGCTCAGCCCGGGGGGAGGTGCTGCTCCTGGCAACAGGGCTCCCCCCGCATGCCCACGCTGGTTCCCACTGTGCCACAAGAAAATAGCTTCTTTTCCTCCTTCTCATGACAGTCACCAGCTGCCCCGTGTCAGTGGGAGTCATCATCAAGCCTCACAGTGAAGGAAGGCAAAGTGGAAGCGCGGTGCCAGCATCTCTCCCCTGCCACCCAGCCCATCATGCAGAGCAGCACAGGGAGGTTTGGGGATGGAGCAGCACGCCTGTGCCCAGTGGTAGAGCTGTGGCCCTGTCCCCAAACTGTGCAGAACGGGGCTCCATCTACCACCGCCGATGCCCACACAGAGGTGGTGCAGAGGTG
>PPHD01004725.1:0-27931 GCA_002909625.1 Bambusicola thoracicus | reverse complement strand
GTATAACTCACATCCCAAAAAGTTTGAGTCGAGTCTTTGCACACAGTTAGCCCTTCATGCTGCATACATCCTACTACCTTTAAACATTTGCAACCAAACCAGATCACAGTGCACCATTTTTTCCCCTGAGAGTTCATGTGTATATAACTTCCATAGAAATCCCACCCCAGTCCCAGTGTGCTGTGGCTGCACATGCAGATGCTTTAACAAGATAGCCACTGGGCCAAAGCAGTTTCTAAAAACGTCTGCAGTCATTTATCTATGCAAACTTTAACACATTTGAGACATAATCAAGCATTGCGGAGCTTGGCTTACCCACTGTTTGCTAAGCATTTATTGATTAAAATATTGGTTAAGGTGCTTGGTGACATTCTGCACCTGGGTTCTGCTGTTTCCTAGTGGGGATAAGGGATTGCTCAGCACTGCCGAAGGTCTGCCTGCTGCCTTGTATACACAGGCCTGAAAAAACACAGCCATCACTTTTAGAAATGGCAGGCTTTAGAGCCAGGCCTTGTAGGTGTTTTGAGGTGTGTCAAAAGGTAAAAATTTGTTTCAACAGCTTTTGATAATTACGAAATATTGACGGAGTGACAATGTAGAACACTGCTGTTCTAACAGTAAGAACGTAGTAGCATTCTTTGCTTACTTTTCCTCTTAATGTTAAACATTTGCTTAACTAGAATGACTCAACGTTATTTGTAGTTTTCAGTTTACATTTAATTTTTGTGAGAAATGAACTAAAACAATACCTGTTTTTTCATTGCAACAATGCTCCTCCAAGCCCCCCTCTGTGCTACTGCAGCTGGTCACATCTTGTATTGAGGTTCTATGAATAACTTCTCCTAAACACTTAATAGAAAGATGGCACTGTGATGTTATTGATGTGAAGTGTTAAAAGCAGTTATGAGCCTTCCAGCAGATGTGTTATAAAAGGTCACAAATTAATGCTAATGGTAATTAGCAGTCTAATGATACGTGGGATTCCATAGCAATTTCCACAAATTGATTGGTCTGATACTAACAATGATTATAAGAGATTTTGAATTGTTATTGACCAAAGTTAAATAAGCAAAGAGAACTATTTCCATTAAAATCCATTTAAAATTCATTACTACCATAAATAACCATTGAAACATGGGGCTATAAAGAAAAAAAGTTCTTAATTTCTTGAGTAGATGAACTTGTGAAATTCAAAGGAATAGAGCTGATTTAATTAACTACATTTCACCTGCTAAAGGAAAAGTAAAAAATTCTGCAACCTTCTCTGTGGGATCACAGCTGAGTTAGAATGAGGATTCTTCATTTCTTACTGAAAATGAGACCCTTCGTTACTTAAAACTTATTATTGCACAAGGTGTCTTGTGCAACCCTGTGCAAAGAGAGTGAGGTAAGGCATCCTGAGCAAGTTAATTTCCAGGTAAATGAAACAATGACAAGTGCAGATAAGACAATATTTACTTTAACACTACATAAATTCAGATGGCGAACCTTGCCTTAAGCCAAGGTTTCAAAACCAAATTGTTTAGAACTGCAACTCATCCACAGGTCTACGCTATTTCATGCCACCACAGCTTTGTGAAGGAGTATTAAGAGGTGTAAACCAATGCATTTAGGACCAGAAGGAGATCTAAAAAGAGGACAGAGTTGATACAATTTCCACGCTATTTTCTGAAGTATTTGATATCAGAACCCAGATAACCTGGGGGTGTGTTCCACATTGCTAGGAAATGTCTAGCAACAAGATAAAGATTTATTTACAAGTAAAGCACATACCTTTTACCAGTCATTGTTTATATATATGAAACATGTGATTTCTTATTCTAATAAAATGAAGCAGACAAAGCAGATGTCAAAACTGCATGGCCAGTCGTTACCTCATCGTAGGTAACTAAGGACTAAAAGTTGCAAACCCATTTCACATCTGCTTTTTGGAGGGGGCAATTTGTACAGTTTTTCACTCATCTAATTTTGAATGTCTGATCATATTATCTGTTTATTTATTAGTTGGACATCATTGGTGCTATCTGTCGCAGAAGAACGATCAGCCAGGCTGTGAAGGTACTGCTTAACAATTTGTTTCTCTGGTCACATTAGTGTTTGGACCCTTCTGCTTCTCAAAGGGCAAAATGCACACAGCTGCATTTAATGCTGCATGATCACACTACAAGTAAACAGCAGTGCTAAATACAGTGCCTAAAGGAGGGCATTTTAAAAACGTCAGCACTTGCTCTATTCATTTTGTATCAGGCAATGATAATGCTACAAACACAAAACTAGACTGAGAGGTAGCCATCCTGACAAGTGGGATATAGACATGCATTTAAATTCTTGAGTACAGACTTATGAGAAACCCTAATCTTCTCCTTACAGCTGCACCCTTTGTTTTACCAGCAGTACCCACACTGGCTGTCTGCTCCCTTGCTCAATCCTGTGTCCAGCAATGCCTCCCCAGACCTGACTGTGCCGGAAACAGCATTTCAATCCCAACATCCCCATCACCACTACTCTTTTATTGATTTTTATTCTAGCCTCCAGTCAACCAGCCAACCACAACAATAGTATACTTCAACTTTACAACCATTTCTATGCTCATATTTTCCCATTTCAGTTAACATTCTTGAAGTATATTAACATTTCTTAGAAATGCAACAACTATATGCTAAGAGAGCTCCTTTATTAAATTCCCACTATCCAAAGACCTTTCCTTCAAAGATATTTCCAGGTTCCCAAACAAGTGTGTATTGGCTGTTAGGTGTTCTGGTTTTATCAAGGATTTCAGTCTACAGAAAAATAATATTCCCTTCATTTTTAATAGACCCTCGACACTGGCATACAGTAGATGCCAAATGCAAAGGAAGCAAACAGTCACCCATCAATATTGTCACCAAAAACGTCATTTATGACAAGAGCCTGACGCCGCTGCGTTTTGAAAATTATGATGTGAAAGAGCCTTCAAAATGGAAAATAGAAAACAATGGACATACAGGCAAGTACTGTCAAATACGTTATAACGGAACTTATTTGTGTCTTCACACTGTCTCTCCTTTCCCTTCCATGTTCTGGGCAAGCTGTTACCTATCGCTGCTGTCGCTTAATGAAAAGAAAGAAGCTAGCAAACTCCCATTTCAGAAACAAAACTTCCAGAAAACCTGAACCAAGGCCTTCTGGGAACTTTGTTGTCATTATCTAATTTCTGGATCCTGAACACAGTCCTTGAGCACCTCAACAGGAATTTGATCTGTGTATCTGTACAGAACAAAGCTCGAGACAGCCAGGGAACCTCTAAGTCAAAGAACACCATCTAGAACCAAGTGGCAGGTGGGCATAGGGGTAACAGTCTTTGCAGAGGTACGTGAGATTTGCTGAATAATCTTATATCCTTCATTTCTGGGCTTGCCCCCCCCAACACTTTTTCTGTGTAAGGAATAATTCTGATGAAGAGTACAACCTGAGAAACTCATTCAACCACCGGCTTGCAATGCGTGTGCCTTGCTAGTTCTGCAAATAACTAGCAGAAATCCTTTCAGACTTCAACATGGTTTTATTTTCCTCAAATGAGGAAGTAATACAGTGTGAGATATAATACGATACAATGTAAAGAGCTGTCGTTCAGCTCTTTACTGACTCAGTAAACAGTGAGTCTGAGAACAGCAGCTCAATATACCATAAACCCTCAAATAGAAATTCAACACTGATTCACTTTTTTCTTTGCAATCAAGGCAATAGTGACGATGATGCTTCAGCCATATTATGCTAACTTACTATAAAAAAGTGCAATGAGATGTAATTTTTTTTAAAAAGTTATCTGTAGGTATTCTTGAAATCTTAGATGTGCTGTTTTAATGGCCAAATTCTCAGAAGGGGAAGTTGTAAGTGTTAACTACATTCCCAAATTAAAATGGAGAGGTGGTGCACAGACAGCTGGATGGGTTTTCACCACTGCAGATCCTCACTCAGATCATCAGTATTTTGACAAATCACAAGAAAAATCCATGACTGATTTTTCACTGATAAACAGGTTAATAAATTTCATGTTACAGAACGACATTTTAGAGCCCATATTACAGTCACTGTGCATAGTAATGTCTGTTACACAAAAACTAATATTCAAAACAACTGTTCAGAACTCTCACCATATCCAAAAAAGCAAAAGAATTTGAGTTTTATCTGGGCTTTTTAAATTTCTTTCCTTTGTGTGCAACCAATTCCTGTGCTACAACGAGAACAGCACTGAAACTGCTATTGCTTAAATTACAGCAGCAATTAAAAGCTCTACGTGATATAAGACTATCATTAAGTTCAGTGATGTGCAGACAGTAAAGGTCAGTGTCTCAAAGGTCCTACAACCTAAATAAACCGAGCCAACAAAGATACATTAACATGCACTTAAAGATAAGAAGCAAAGTAACTGAGTGACTCACAGAAGCTTCCAGTTCATTTGGAACTCAGAAGTGCAGTGAAATCTCCAGGGCTTTAATCCCGACCAAAGCCATCTTCCTTATGGAAAAACAAAAGTACTGGGTTTAACATAGAGACCTTCACAAGCCATGTTTCTAAGCACATATGGGATATCTCAGGCACACAGTGTGCTTTACACATGCGATGGTGATTTACAGATAGAAAACATAATTTTTGAGAAAATTTTATTTTGCTGTTTAACAGTGAATTGATCCTTACATTAAATAGATATAATGATTTAATGCTTTGTCTTAATTAGTAGCACTAATCTAAATTAAAACAGAATCAGGTATAGTTTAAATAACACTCTCTTCAATCCCTGTCTAAAATAAATGTTATAGTGCAGACAAGTTTGTGCACATTGATAGAGGGCACTGTGAAGAAGTATAGGATCCACCAAATGAGATATGCATCTCTATTTCCTGGGTTGTAATGGCAGTGAACCATCCCCTGCGCACTCAAGAGAAGACAATCTATTACCCTGCTTTCTTCAAAATGCAACTGATAACTCTCCAAAGGATAAACAAATGAAAGCCATAAAGGTCTATAAAACACTTTCCCAGAATAGCCTACAGCAGCGCTTATCAAATTCATCTCCTTCATCTGCAGATGAAGTCATGAGTAACTCAGCTCTCTAGCAATTAAGAGGATAAACGGGTCATTCAGGCTCTCAGAGCAAATCCTAGGTAGAAAAGGGAGCAGGAGATCCAGGTGCAGTGACATAGATGAGGAATACTCAAATGCTGTTTCATACTACTGGAAAGTGGGCTATGATATCCCACCTTTTCACCCCTAATCTATCTCAGCTATCATGCTTTAAGAAGTCAGTTCCTGAAGAATTGAACTTGTGGAACACTTGGTATGAAAAAACAAACCTGAACTTTAGGGTAAGCCTCAGTCTCTTTGGTGTATTAATGTATGATGTGAACATTTTTAAAACTATTTATTCATTTCCCCCAGTTAAAGTAACATTGAGCACGAACCCTAAAATTGAAGGTGGAGGACTGAAAAAAAAATATAAGGCGGTAGAACTTCATCTGCACTGGGGAGTCCAAGAGGAACAGCTCTACTTTCCTGGGTCAGAGCACAGCATAGATGGAGAAAAACAAGCTATGGAGGTAGGTGGGACTGCTGGTGGATTTGGGCCATAATTAAAGTGCCCTGTATTTTAACAACACTATTAGATGAAAAGTATTGGACAGTTTTCCTATGAGTCATCAACAAGTGGAAATAAAGAACGGGTGACACATTGCTCACTAATCAGAAAACTAAGGAAAACATACTGAGTTTACATTGCAAGGGCACAGTTAAGATAGGAAATCTGGAGTTACGCAGCTTTTTGGGAGGAGAACTATCTCCAAGTCTGTATAGTTTGATTACACCCTCATACTGTTTAGTCAGACTGTATATTCATTTCTGGGACTGCAACAATGAACTGATCTCTATACCTGAGAAAAACAAAATTCTCTCCAAGTCAAGGCAAGTTGCCAGTGCTGGTACACATGGGTTGGTGGAAGGACACCACCACCCACTGTCAAACACGGGGTAAAAGTTTAACTGTTCCACTGCACAGGCTGAAAATTGAGGGTTGCTGCAGTCCACAGAGCACTTCATCTTCTTGTACCTGGGTGGGGAAGCAGCTCTTGTTCTACTACAGCCAAAGTGCAGAGAAACAGAAGGCTACACTTAAAACCACTAACTGCAGAGGAATGCAAGCACATCATTGGCCTTAACTATTTTGTTACAGCTTCATATTGTCCACATCAGAGAAGATGCTGCCAATTTAACAGAGGCAAAGAAGTTTACAGATGGCATAGCTGTGCTAGCATTCTTTGTAAAGGTAGGTGGCCAAATTTTAATTCTTTCTCTCAAATCTAATGGCAAATTGGCTGTGTACCACAGTGCCAAAGTTACATTATTCCAAGACCTAAACCTTCCTAAATTCTATGGACATGCAATGCCAGACGTGGTTCCTTTATCTTTTTCTACATTCTGTTTGCTGCTGTTACCTTTGTGAATCTTGACTGTCTCATGCACAATTCATTTAAAATAACCACTTGCTGAGGAATACATGATCTGGAATAAAAATGTTTCCATTTCAGATTGATGAAGAAAATAAAAACTATGCAACGCTAATAAATGAATTAGATAATATTCTACAGAAAGGTAAGACACTTAGCTTGTTTGATACACACATCTATTTACTTTGAGCACACGCTCTACAACGTAAGTCAAGGTCCAATTCTGTCCTGGTTATAGTAGAGGCTGTTGCTGAAAATACAGGGAAATAGGATAACTGTTAGTTTGTCAAGTACTCAGAGCATCAGAGGTGGGAGAAAATCTAGTTCTCCAGATTTGCAGATTAGTATTTCCACTTCCACAGAACAAAGCAAAGTGAGAAGAAAAAGAAGCAGAAGAACATTTTAACAACATTTTTTTTTTTTTTTTAACAAGATTGGCGTTCATATTTTGAGCTCTGTGGGATTTTGCAGGCAGTGGTCATGGATTTCACAAGCAGTGCAGTGCGGCTGGCCCAGCAAGCCTAGGGAGAGCACACGGGGACAAGGATTTACGCAGCCATTAGCTGCAGGTGCATTTGAAGATATGAGCAATACCTTCAGCTGTGCTTTTAAGAACAGTATTTCTGCCTGGTTTGCCTAGACACATCATCATGGATGGAGCCTTTGCCACTGAATTCTCTTCTCCCACCGGTATATGAACTTGAAAAGTACTATCGGTACGAGGGCTCCCTCACCACTCCTGACTGCCACGAGACAGTCATCTGGACAGTGTTTGAGAAGCCAATTCAACTCAGTTTATTGCAGGTAAGTCACAGGGGGATGCTCTGAAACATCTGCTTCCTGTGATTTTCCTGCCTGCCCGCTCACTTGCATGAGTTAACCCAGGCCAGTTTGCTGCTCCACTGCTTAAGGAATCTCAGAACAGAACAACAAAGAATATTCCCAGTTGGAAGGGATCTGCTCCATGAGCTCTGGCAGCTCGGGGCCGTGCCCCCTGCTCTGGGGAGCCTGCTGTGCCCACCGCCCTCTGGTGCAGAACCATTTCTAAGGTTCTGTTGCTATGACAAACAGACACATGCTCGGCATTATGTTAAATCCATACACTCTCCTCATGCCAGTTTTGACAGCATCTCTTAATAGGTCTCTTAAATCAACTCTCAAAAAAGAGGAGCAGGAGACTGAGTCACGACTGTCTCTAAAGTGCACGTTGTTCAGCTGACAGAGTACATGATTAAAACAATTAAGATGTCCTGGAATGGAACCTGAGCAAAACCAGTTGGGCAAGAGCCAGAACCTTCATTTTTGTTATTTGCAACCTACTCAATCATTTTACTCAAAGAGCAAGGCTCAGCCTCACACATAGCACAGCACACAGGACTGAGCATCTGACTCCTGTGCCAATTTCTAAGCAAACAAAGAAATGAGGCACATACACACCCAGTCCTCTTACGTTGTATCCCTGTGATGTGACAGACAAGGACAGGACATGTGTCAAGGTCTGATCTAACCAAGTCCTTAGGCTGGACAAAAAGCATTCAGCTCACACAGGAAGCCCATGTGATTTCCGAGACTGAAATCAGTGGGTGACCTCCAGCAGTACCCTCCATCACAGCATTTCCTGTGAGGTTCAGTGCATCCATACAGATCAAAACAAAGCCACAGAGTAAGGCACTGCAGCTATAGAATGTAATCATTTCCAGTGTTCCACGAAAAAAGAATTTTACGTGTTTTTTTTTTTTTTCCCCAATATCTGCAGGTTTCCCATTTCTCAACAGTTCACTTCGAAGGGAAGAACTCAACACTCATGTCTGAAAATTTTCGGCCTGCTCAGTTTCTGAATGGTCGATCTGTGTACTGGTCCAGCGCCAGCAGCCTCCTGCCTCCTGCCAAGGTTTTAATGCTGGCTCTGATCCTTCCATATCTCCTGAATTCTCTCTTCCAATGAACAGTTCTCACCTCATTCAAGGTTCTGGGCTTTTATTCTGTTTTATTTTTGTTTTAAGTATTCCCTCTAACCACCAATTCCTTAATTATAACTGAATACAGAATATTCTCTCCTCCTCCTTCATACACTAACCAACAACTTCTGTTGCTGCTCCTGTATAAAATGAATCCATTGCACTAAATCATAAAAATTTTAAGGGACTGTAAGACTAAACTATGAAGATTTACATTTACAAACACTTAAGGAAAACATTAGGATGGATTATCAGGAATCCTGTAGTTTTAACACAACAGCAGAAGGATACCTGACACGTTACCTGGAGGACTTTCAGGAGGAATCTCTTCTTACGTGCCTACGAGGGGGTTTTGTTTTACTGGAGTATGTTTACATTCAACACTGAGAATCAGGAAGACAAACACCTGGAGGAATTCTTCTTACACCTACATTGTCCTACACTGAGGTAAAATACAGAGCATAGAAATGCTCATAGAATTGAACAACGTCTGGGTCGTTCTATCCAGTGAAAGACAAGTCACAAACTCACCTGTGCTAACACATTTTTCCCCCTTCCTCTTTCAGAGTACCTAAAAAGATAATTCTTAGGTAAGGATACTGCATTACTTATATCCAACCTCTACTTCTGCATATCAAGTTTCTCTACTGAATCTATTTATTCAGCCCAGTATGACATCCTATTCCAGGATGCCCGTGGCTGATGCGATGTGCTATAAAGAAAAAGGGAAGCTTGTTCACATACACAAATTGCACATCTGCAGAAATTCCCTCTTTGTAGGGCTGTGTTTGGAGCACGAGGTTTTCAAGATCCTTTACAGTTTTCATTTCTATAACAAAATGGAACAGTTCGAGAAACGGCTTCTTCCAGTATCACTTTTTTAGAAACATTTCAATTTCAGTTTGAACATTTCAGAATATTCCCACAATTTTTTAAAGAATAACATATCTTCAAAACATTCATGTACGGTTAACATTCATTGTTTCAGTGAGAAGATTTCAGTGTGAATTGATTTATCCAGCTCTTACCTAGTTGCATTCAGGAACACTCACTGGGGAATGGGATTTCCTTGCACCGTTCCAGCTCTCTCTCTGAAGACAGAACTGACTGCTTTCCTTTCCTCAGCCAGTGCCATACACATTGCAGCTGCTTTGAGAATTCTAGATTTCGGCCACCCCAAGATAACATTTCATTCTAGAGGATACAGACTACTTTCTTCAGGGCAGTGTTTGCAAGGACGGCCCTATGCTACGGCTACACAGTCATTTTCAGGAAAATCATGACAGTGTGACAAACTACGGATCACCAAAGGAGAAAAGTTATTTTCATATTTCACAATCAATAGCACGAGCTTTAAAAAAACACGGGAAAGCAAATTTACCTTGTTACATTTAGAAGAATGGTTAAGACTTTAAATGTATTTTTAAGTAACAGAAAAACTTCAGAGAAGCAAAAATAAAAGAAACATTAAAGCTGAACAGATAAACTATGCATTCATTGGGTTGAGTTTTTATTTATTTTATCTTTGCTAAAGGAAAATCTACACAACGTTCATTAAGAAAAGGAACGTGCCTCTTTTTTTCCTATTTTCTCCACAAGTTTCAGGGCCGGGTTTGCTTTTTCTAAGGGTGGTTTGAGGGAAGAGAGAGAATTGTACTACACTGGGACACATTACTGATGTCAACAGGCTCCTGGAGCTTTGACTTCACCTTGGCCATCAGAGTATCAGTTGTCCCCAGACAAAACTGCTTTGAGTACAGTCCATTGCTCACCAGACCTAGTGACCACCTTCAGCCCATGAGATAGAGGCCATGCAGGCTTCTTACAGGACAGCAAATGGTACCATGGATCTACCCAGTATAACCACCCATGTAGAAATTAGCCAAGATAAACTCTCTCTCTTTTGCATATACCTATTTTCATTACATTCCTTAATATCCTGCAAGTAGAGAACATGTCAAGAAAAAATCATACTGGTACTATCCTCAAAGCCAAATGCAACCTAAGTAACTTCACTTCAGCGGATGCCAAGAATATTGCTTATTCAGTGTACAGAACCATGTTTTGCGCAATGGGCAGATTGAACATACCCTTAGTGAGTACATTCTTGACAATATACTCTTCTTGACAATGCTTTTGATTTTTCTTATGTTTTTAGGATAAGACACATAGACGTAGTATGCAATATTGTTTCATAGAAATTAAAGCATGGAGGCCCCATACTTTTCCATTTTTTACAGCACAGATTATCAGTCTGCTCTGACTGTGGGCTCCCTGACAATAGCTCCATGTCCTCATACCTAGACTTATCAGACATTATAAGCACACCTGCTTATTTCTAGCTGTTATAGGAGGTCCTGATGATGGAAATCTTTAAGCTGTCCCAAGCCTCACAAAGCTTCCCAGGTCTAAGTCAATTTGTGAACTTCATGGAAGTTGCTAAAATGCATGCAACACAAACAGCAGAGGGCCATGGGAGCTACAGTCTGTATCTGTGTCAATGATCTAGTTCAATTTGTTCTTTGTCAGAGGCTCCTCAGCAACCAAGTAGACACACGCTGTTCTGGTGCTGAGTATGAAAACAACAGGACTAGCATTAATGCAGTAAATCAATACAAATCTATAACAACAGCTATTCAGTTAAAAACATTAGAAGACAGGAAGGTTTCAAGTAGAACATTTGGTTTTCCAGAGCTGGAACCAAAAGCCAGGGCTGCCCTGCTACTCATAGATGAACTGAAGGAAAAACTGTGGAGGGAGAGAAAAATAAAGGAAACATTCTCTCAGGATGGCTGGGTGTTGTCAAAGTGGTGGCACTCACAGCTCCCACCCACCACTGGCAGCCATTTTCTGAGGCCACCTTCCTGCCAGGCTGAGGGGAGGCCCCGTTCCATCCCCTCAGATGACAAAACTACCTCAGCTTCCTCATCTTGCTTGAGGTGTCGTCACCCCAGGATGGTACAAACATGATAGCAAACAACAAGCTTGAAGAGGATTTCCTCCTATCAGAGCTGCTTTGGCCTAGCAGGAATGGACGGCCCTTGGTACACACGGAGGACATTCCCAGAGCACTTCCACTTGGCAGCACTTTGGGGCCACGTGTGTCAGTGCCCATCACCATGGACTTATTTGCATATATTTGCAAGATGTGCTGAGGAGTAGGGCTGCTGTGTTACACCAGTCACTGCCAGAAACCCAAACCACGCAGCCAAGAGTCTTCCACAACTCCATAAGTAAATCGAGCTGTGGGAGACTGCCTCTCCATTAAAAACATTCACTGGCATTCTTAAACCTGAAACGTTTCACAGAGGTGGGTTAAAAAGCAATCAGAGGAGATGGGAGCAGGGAAAAGTCTCCAGGAGCAAGAGGGCAGCAGGAGCAGCGGGCACGGTGACCTCAGCAGGGTCCTCCTGAACAGAGACACAACTCACTCAAACCAACTGCCGAGAGTGAGAACATGCCGTTTTCAGTATGAAGTTTAAATGCACTTCCCACAAACCAACCCAATTTCAGACTTTTAATATCAGAAATAAACCCATCTACTCCACAAAACTTGATTATAATCAGCCAAAAATGTAAAATTATGAGTGAAATTAACTACAGCAATTAATTTAAATGTCTCTGAGAGATTATTTTCTTTCTTAGAGTCAAATGCAATTTGCATTTAAAGTTATAATGTAAAGGGTGTGAAGTTTTCAAAGACTGTGATAAGTTCAGACTATTTCCTAATCTTTTACTTATTAACATCTTCTGAAATGATTCAGACATTTAGTACTCAAACACTGTTTGAATTTAAAAAGCAAAGAACTGACATCGCTTTATTACCTATGTCATTTGTTTCCTTATAACCTGCTTTCATGTAGTTACATTTCCCAACATCTTTCCTTTTTATTATGTGAAGGAAACCTCACAGAAGAATATATTACTTTCCCACTACTAGAATTACCGTCATGACAACACCCATTGGCTTCCCAGGTTACTGAGACTGGTCATTGTTCCCAGCATGTGAGAGAAGTACCTTGAGTAGGTTACCGATGTGTGCAGTTATGAGGAAATTTATGAGAGAGGAAAACAGAAGTTTTACATTTTGCTGACTGCACTGACATTGAGATTAAGGCCTGAGTAAATCATACTCGTTTTCCATCAAGAAAGTTACATCACTAAAAACCTATAATCATTTGACTTTGTTCTACACATCGCCTGAAATGCTTCCTTACAAGCAGTAAAACACAATGTTTTGTGTCGTGGAATCAGTTCCTGTTGAACCTAGGAATAATCCTAAGAGGAAAACAGTGATCTGCCTACAGAAAGGTAAGATGCTGCTTAACGAAGGAGGAAGGCATGCAGACAGCCAGCAAGGTGCTGAAGGCTTCCCTGTCCTGCTCTGTGAAACCCACTGCAGCCAACAGCTCTGGGCTTTGTGCAGCGCTTCATTCCAAACACGGATAAGCAAAGGGGAGGGACTCTCTGCTAACCTCAGGGAGTTTCAGTGCCCCAAACCACTGACAGAACTAAACCATTTTTGGGAACCAGGTATTATGACAGTTAGATAAAGGCTCTGAAGCAGGTTATAAGCAGAAATATTGCCGCAGCTCCTTTCACTTCAATGATTTTAGAGCAATTTGAGTGGCAGACAATGTAATGTCTTATCAAACAGAGCAAAAAGGGACTCCAGTGTCACCCATACTAAAAACCACACCAAAATGGGTTTCTATTGTCCTGATTGTTACTATTGCAGTGCCAGAGCATTAACGAGATGTAAGATTTATGATCCCACAGATATGACTACACAAGTTACGATACAAGACTGATTTATTTTAAACACAGCTATTAAAGCTCATAATGCAAACATTCCTATTGCACGGGAGGAAGTCAGTGCAATTTCTATTGCAGCCATAGGAATATTTTGAGATTGCGACAGCAAAAAGATGGTAGGGCAACAGATAAATCACAGCTCGTGATCCATAAATGCCTCACATGACTGTCAAAAAGGAAAAACACCGCTGGCAGTTTCTCAGGAAGACCCAAACGACCTCGGAGGCAGACGCAGCTTTCAGATGGAGACGTCGGTTTGGTGAAACCTAGCGGCTCGTTTCAGTAATGCGGGGCAACGCACAGAAGCTTTGTGAAATGGCTGAGAGATAAAAGCGTGCACAGGAACAGCTCTGACAGGTAGATCTATTTACAAAGGAAAGAGTGCACACAGTAAGCTACGTAGGATTTAATTCTTTCAACCTTTTTCTACCTTTGGCTATGATACACGTGGCTAAGTCAGCATCAGCTTCATCAAACAACAGATCTTCCCAGAGCTTTCAACTTTCTGGTTAACCAGACTAAATGTAGAAGCAGAGAAATTGAGAAAAAGCTTAAAGCAACAACAACAAAATTATTTTATACTTTTTTGCACAAGTTTATCCCAGCAGAGTGGATGAAAATGGTGCAGTAATTTGCTTCTCCATTCAGAAAATCAGGAAGAACAGCACAATAATAAAACCTGCTGGTTGCATGGGCAGCAGCAATAAAAGCCCTAAGTATCCATGCCTGCTTTGCTGTAAGCAACTGTCAGATTCCTGCCAAGAGAGCTGAAACGGAATGATTAACACATCCTGCACCCTCATTACAGAGCACTCAATTATCCCAGGGTACTCCATGGCAAACAGATCGTTTTCAGCCCAGCACTGTATCACGCTCTCCACACTGCACGCTCTGTACAAGCTTGCCCAGTGCCAGCCTGCTTGTGTGCACCTGAACTGACGTTGGGTTCTTGTTTGCTTTTTCTCATCTTCAAACTTCTCTGAGAGAAAATTTAAGACGAGGCAGTGCTCTAATTCCACTGCTCTTCATGCTCCTCAGTTCAGTTACAATTTGTGCCCAATGATTTCTGAAAGAAGCTTCTTGCAGAATGTTCTCAGTCAGCATCGCTATTTGTTCTTATTAAGAGAAGTCATCTGTGACAATCAAATTCCTATGAGTATTACATTATCAGTAATGTTACTTGTAACGTTAGCTGGAAAAGCAGTTTTGTCCTCCATCTACCCCTTGCTTCTTTTTATCCCCCATCTTTTAAACATCCCAGGCTTAGAAATGACAAAGCAATGTGCAGCACTACCAGCTTTTAATAAGTAAACCCATTAGAAAATTAATTTGTATGCTTAAGCGAAGGAATTATATGACATAATTCAGAGGTCGTGCTCTGTATCAGTACAAACCCTCCATCCAACTCTTCATGTTAAGAGATTCACTCAGCTGTGAAAGCCCAAATAAAAAAAAGCAATTGCTGAAAAGCGTGAAGACAAACAGCAGGCCAGACTGGGAGAAATCGGCCTCTACACAAACAGCTCTACGTTTTGTAACTGATCTGTAGCAATCTCTATTAGAAAATTTTAAGTTTGTATTTAAATTTGAGTCCTCACTGGGGCAGAAGGCCAGGAATTCAAACACCAGTAGCGAGGGAGACTTACTACTGTGATGGCAGTCTGCATTTCTCACCAGTGTGCAGTAACGTGCGCTGAGTTCCTCATAACTGTCAGACACCAGCACAAAACCAACAGTTCACTTGGCAGCTTTGTAAATCACCCAGGGCAGTGCTGCCTCCTCTTCTCTTTCTAGAAAGTCAGACTCAAGGCATCGATACCACTTTAAATCAAACTGATGTGGAACATTTTTTGTTGGAGCAGGATGTTCTTTGCTCACGACACTGGAGTAATTTACTGCGTGAATCTGTAACCCAGGCAGGATCATCTATGTAAAGTGCAAAGGTCCAAAGCTGATGGACTGGAGCACACAGCTGGGGAATGAACTGTTGCAGGTTGGCAGATAAGTGCAAAGGCTAGACTGAAATGCTGATATTCTCAAAGGAAGAGTCAGGGCTTTAACAAAACAAATAAGTCCCGTATAAGGTGGAGTGTCACACCTAGAAGTTAATACAAGCACGTAACGTATGAACTCCCCCAAAGCAGACAGCATGGCTTCCCAGTCCTCCTGCTGGTACCTGCATCATCTGCTGCGGCAAGGTGAAGCACCCAAGACATTTTTCAGACTGACCTCATAGCATTTATCAGAGCGCTGTGCCTTTGAGGAAAAGCACACACAAAAGAGAAGGCTTGCAGTTAGACCCTGAGAATAGGCAGCAGCAGCCATTTAGAGACTCATGGCAGAGAAAAGGCTGTGATGGCACTGGGAAACTGGTTCACTCTGCATCTATTCATTCCGAGCCAGGGCACACAGCTGCAGACGTGAAGAACCTACCAACAGCCCCAGCGACCTGCACATAACACGCTGCTGTTTGGTGTTTGGCATCCCAACTATCTGAGGGCTTTAAGTAGGAATATTACTGGAAAATCTTCACTGCAGCTTGCAGGTGACAGTCAGTTCAGCTACCATGGATTTTCTATATTAAAATTATGTGTGGTAAAGGCACCTGCAGGCAGGCTGAAGCCCTCTCAATTGTTCAGGGTTTTTGCCCTGATAAACCAGAACTGCCATCCAAAATAAATCTGGGTTCTCTCTGCAAGGATTCTTCCTCAAATGCCTCCCTCCAGAGTGATCTTTTGTTTTAAGCAAAATACATAAACAAGAGACAATAATGTCAGTACTTTACAAGTGTATACACAAACCCAAAACATTCTTTAAACCACCACAATAAAATATCATATTAGTCTAAATGGTGGGAAAGTTTAGTTTTCCTTTAATTGAAACGGAGAAATTTGACATTTTATAGCAAGACGTTCCTCAGGGATAGTATATGTTCTCATGGAGACAGATAAAAGATAGTGTGGCTTTTTTTTCATCTTAAAGCTACGTATATTAAATTTAGTACTGTGGGAAACAGCAAAAGAACCTGATCAGAATCTGAAATGATCCTTTTCGTGCACATGAACAAACAAAGGCAGTCCCATTGGCTCCTACAAGCATCCCCCTGAACAGCAGGCTTTGCACACACAGCTGAAAGCAAAATTGCAGGTATTTGTGCCGAGTTGCCTGCGCATTTGAATGACTGTAGGCCTCTCTCTGTAGGCCAGTAACTGCAGCCCTTTTCCAGCAAACAGTTCACAGCTGAAATTACCAGACAGAACCCAATGCAAAAACACTCCCCTGTCCCATTTTTTCTCCTTTTTCTTCTTTTCTTTTTCTTTTCTTTTTTAAGCCACAGAGTAAAGAAAAGAAGTTCTGTTTAACAGAGTGGAGCGATCTGAACAAATCGGAGCTCAGGTTGCATAGTGTCAGCTTTTCCATTCCCGATACAGTTTCCTTCAGCCACTTAGCATTTATTTTTAAAAGGTCAATAAGCAAGATACAAAAGGTGAAGTGCAAAGTTACAGATTTATAACCTGCCTGAGCACTGGTTAGACAAAGGGTCAATGCTGCTTTGAACACAAAAGCTGAAGTAAAGGAGGTGTTTGCTTTCTACCCCAGAACATCAAAACCAGCCAGTAAAGCAAGAAAGACCCAACCCTGCTAAGGGCGAAGTGTTACAGGGGGATACTCACAGCTGTATTTTATCCCTTACTTCCCTTTAACCAACTCCCAACTCTTTTTAATTTATTTGAACCCTACCCTTCTTCACACTCAGCCTCCCACCATATTAGCCTGCCTGTCACTCACACGAAAGAGAAGGCTACTTTAAAATACAGCTGGCATTTTTGTCCCAGTTAAATCAAAATCACTTAAACAACAAGTCAAGCTTCTGATTCCTACAGATTTTGTGCTCAAAGCCAGTCATTCTTCAGGTCACTCTTAATTTTTACTCCTTTAAACTGCTGCTAGTTTGCTTCCTGCCTTACTGAGCAGTCAAATCCCTGGATTATGCTGAAAGCAACATTTAATGACTTCATTAACTGAATTGCTATTTGAAACTATCACATACTCCAGAGGCAACGGTATCCTAACTTCTATTTCACCCAATCATTTAAAGAAATACAGCAAGGGGAAAAGGTAAGAAGTTTAAAGACCTACTGTGACATCTTCGTCCACATCCCATGGTCAAATCAGTTCTCTGATATGCTGCCAACGTTTTGTCAAATGTATTTTAAACAGGAACATTTTGTAAGCAAAGCTGAAGATAAAAAGACCACATGGCAAACAAACATTTCCAATTCACTTGCTCATGAGCAAGGTTGTAAACATGAGCGGTCAATATACATCATTCGGGTCTTCCTGTGAGGAATCCTTTCCTGCTCCTTGAACAAGCATTCTCATCCACTGTGAATATTTTTGATTTAGAAGTCTCCAAGCAGCATTCTCACACATCAAAAGGAAAACATCACCTAACAAAACCTCAGCTAACTTTCTGCTCTGTTTGCTGATGGAACTGAACACAACAGAAAACATCCAGTATGCAGGTGGAGTATTGATTACATTGCCAAATGAACACCTGAACATCAGAGCTTCAGAACCCAGTCTGTTCTACTCTTGAGAGCTTGGCAATGAGTTGAAATCTCAGGGACATCCCTTCCCTCAATGTACTGCCCGGGCTCCTGCTAACCCAGCCCGGGGTGCTCCTTGCCTCCCTCACTGGCAGGATGCTCTGCCACTTGTGCTGCTCCCACTGTCCTCATCTTCAGTTTACTTTGAGGCCGTGTCACCTCAGCACATGTCCATCCACTCCCTGCTGCTGAGTTCATCCTCATAAACAACGCTTCATAAACAAATTCTGTATCCTTTTTCCTCCTCATAGTATGCTTGAGCATGGCACTGGTACTGAGAGCAGTACATGGGGACAATTGTCAAATGTCAACGAAGCACTTTGGAGGAGGGATGTAACAATATTAAGGGCCACATGTTTGTAATCACACTGTTCCTTGCATTGTCTCATTACTCCAAACATCATAACACAAGCATATTTTGTAAGGCTTTCTTAATTCAGCACTGGTGGTGCTGGATCCTGTTCCTGGCTCTGAAGCAGCAGCTTTCCTTTGTTGTTACCCAGTTCTTAGCACAAACTCTTCAGTTTTCCTGCAGCTCATTGGGAGGCCAAGGCTTATTTATAACACACGTAAATATTTTCTCCATCAAAATGCTGCTCTGAGTGAAGGGACAATTTTTAATCTGCAAACCATCTCAGCCATTGTATGCTAAACACAAAGAGGGTCCAGTTGAATGCTGCACTTCCTTTATCATTTTTCAGCAAGTTTTAAACAAGCAGACTCATCTGGCCAAGTTTTTCTCTGTTGTTGTCCTGTAGGGCTGAGTTAAAGCTCATACTATTGTCACCTCAGACTATTTCTATGACTTCAAAACTAGCCCCCACTTCTGCAATTTATTTGCCTGTTTAGTTCGTTTCTTCTATCTGCTTAATCAGAACCTTCTCCAATGGATGGTGTAAAGACAACACAAGTCACAGCATGCTAGGAAATAGTAAAAGGGCATGGAAGAGTACGTTAGAAGATGTACTACAGGATGAGATCTGAAAGTCTGACCTGGCTGTGACAGAACACTGACACACCAAAGTAAAAAGAAAGCACTTCAGACTAGGATATCCTCATCTTCAGATGTAGTTAATTACTATTTTGTAAAATCAATTATGTCTGCAAGTACTGGGGCATGCCAGAACTCAGTGATGACACTGCTTAGAGCAGAAGGCTGAACAAGATTCCGTCCAGCCTGAAGCACTTTATGATCTGAAGTTCTATGCAGAACTAGACACCAAGCTACTATTTCACTTGTATTCAGTCTATGTTGCACTAGATGGAAACAACAGACAATATAGAACAATCTCAATTCATTCAGTTTGAATGAAGAAGAAACATACCTATTTTTTGACCAATGAAAACAATTTCTGCCTCGGTAAGGAGCAGGTCTGTCTCAGTGATAAAAGACAGGCATCCAAATATAGGAATTTTAAGTAACAAAAAAGCTAGGATTTCATCTCTGTACTTTGGTTCCTTTGTGAACTACTAAGACTCATTAACAGATCAACCAGCAGGAAGAGCAGTGTTTCTGGATTCTACAAGTATGCTCACAAATACTTATTTTCATCAAACCTAGAAGCGCTCTTAGTATTCTAGTTTGTGGCCAATATTGCTGAACAGCCCTTACCACACATTGCTGTTAATTTTCAGTAACAGGAAATCTTTTACACGCGAACAAGGAAGCTGGAGGTTGGTCCCAAACAAAAGGCACAATCTTCCAAGATTCTGTCAGGATTATTTTCATGAAACAATAAATCAGCAAGCACGAGTGACTACATTTTACTAACTTCTTGCGTCCATTTACTGGTCCTAAGGGAAAATAGGTATAACAAAAGCTGAAATTAATACATACGCTGATCCTGTGGGCATTCAGCCAGCCAGGGACAGCCATGCCTACCGTTTGTGCGCTTTCTCAGGACGTTTAATGGCCCCAATCTGTAGATAATGGACAAACGGGCTACAGAGAGAAAATAAGTGACACAATCTCCTGTGCTAGCCAAAGGGAGCACAGGGAACAAGAGGATACACTCCAGCCATAACTGGCAACTTCAGAACAGATTTAAACAATGGTGTAAAGATAAAAATCACTTGTGGAGTTGAGTTTTTAAGATTTAGGGGGAAGTGACAGCGGTCAGCTCCTCTTGGCATCAGGGCACTCACAGGACTTGGTACACTCACACTTCCCAATCTGATGTAAACACAGTACTTTGCAAGAGAAGTTACCTTCCCATCTGCTGTTTTCCCCCCTCTCTCTAACAGGAGAAAAAGACATTCAGTTCTTAGGCTTGATACTCTTTACAGAAAGGCTACCTGCCTACCACTGACATACAGAAAGGGCAGAGCTTCTGGCCACACAGGCCACTTAATCAATTTCCTCAGGCCAAGTTGGTTTTGCTGATTTCAGACAGTCCTATGGCATGCTTCAGAACTGAATCAAGCTTTACTACCAAAAACAGCACATACAAACATCTTAGGTAACTAGATCATTATTATTTCACTTTCAAAGCCTTCACAGGACAGATCCATGATAGGAGCAACTATTGGTGATATTCTTTAAATTAGTTTTTCAACACTGAAAATGCACAAATGAATCAAACATCACTTTGAAATTATCACTGGCATGATTACTTGTTCAGTGTAGCTTTCACTGCCTCAGAATAAGTATTGTTTAATGCTCCAATTACAATTGATCAATACAGCAAAGTCTCTGTCATTTCCACTGAGACACCAGCTTCCCTCTCCAAGGAAGACCCTTGGAGATCCTGATGCACGCTATTTGGTTATCCATTTAGCATCTTCAAGGGCCCCAAAATAAAAACAATAGCTCATTTCCAGCTAAATGTAACGACCCTGTTTTTGGAAACATTTGAAACCAAACAAACACCTATGATGCAACTCCTGATAGGCCATCTGACTCCGGTCTTTGGTCCAGTTGCCAGATTTACTTCCTTTTTTGGGAAAAAATGAAAACAAGTCATGATTATAATTAACAGTAAGTCTCGTATAGCTAGTGGCTGCTCAGAGGAAATGTCTCAGCGCTATACACAGTCAAGGAGTAAATACGTGACCAAGTGCTCATACATTAAGTGCTCTAAGATCCTTGTTTCAAACAGTTTCCGAGAGCAAAACCTTCATGTATTTAAGATCATTTCATTTACTTTTGAATGGATTACTGCCTAAGAATAAGTATCGTTATCAAATTGCAGTACTTGCGGTACTGAACGAGAGAGGTAAGAGAAAACAAAAATCTACCTTTCATAAACAAAACAATAGTTTCAGATGAAAATATAGTTCAGTTACGATCTGCTTATCAGAGCTATTGGGGTTACAGTTTCCTTCTTCTTAGAAATCCCATGAACCAATGAGTGCATACAACCTCAAGCAGTATTTTACTTCTGAAATGCAATTTATCTACAAGCTTGCATCCAAACAATAGCAAGATTGATTTTTGCCTCTTATTTCTGCATGTTTGCCTCAGAGCTGTTACCACTCCAATGTTTAAATGGTTGACTTTATCTCTGACTTGTCACTTTGTTAACATGATATTTTGCTTCAACTAAAAGCTATCAGTAGTGCACATCAGAAATGCAGTGGCACGTATTGAAGTATGATCAGTCAACGTGTACACCATGGAAAGATTCTAGAGGAAACGTCACTCAATTCCCACTAAGACGACCAATATTTTCTCAAATGTTCTCTTTCCTTTGCGAATCTGTGCTACACATCTGACACACACAAGGAAGGCTTCCTCTAGCACAGTCCATCCAACAAGGCAGCTCCCTGCTACAACTTACCATGCTAAGATCATTTTGCATCTGTGCAGTTTTTTCCCCACTGTCACTCAGTGTCACATTGCTGAAGGGCCACTCAGCTGCCTGAAACTCCGCTCTGCGACACCACCTGTTCGAATGAAGAAGAAACATACCTATTTTTTGATCAATGAAAACAATTTCTGTCTCGGTAAGGAACAGGTCTGTCTCAATGATATATACTATTGAATAAAAGAAGACAGGCATCCAAATATAGGAATTTTATGTAACAAAAGAGCCAGGATTTCATCTACGTACTTTGGTTCCTTTGTGAACTACTAAGACTCTTACTTAAAAGATCAACCAGCAGGAAGAGCACCGTTTCTGGATTCTACAAGTATGCTCACAAATACTTATTTTCATTAAACCTAGAAGCGCTCTTAGTATTCTAGTTTGTGGCCAATATTGCTGAACAGCCCTTATCACACACTGCTGTTAATTTTCAGTAACAGTTGACTTCAAGCTTTTTTTGCCTTCATGAATAAACTGTTTGGGGAAGAAAAAGCAACCTACTGAGCTAACATTTGCTAAGACTTGTAAAGAAAAAGAGAAAACACCACACTCTGTACTGACCGCATCCACAACTCAGGGATCTGTTACAACACTCAGGCAAAGCACACTTTTACCACAGAGATGGTACTGATGCAGCACAAGTCACCTCCGGATTTTACAGACATTGCAAAACAAAATCAGATGGAAGTACGGCTGCCTGTGCTCTGTGTGACTCCTTTCCTTCAGCCACAGCACAGAAATAGCACAGAGCTGCCTCTGCTGCCCAACGGAGCAGTCCCATTCTCCAGACGGCGCTCTGCACAGGTGAAGAGCAAACAGCAGCACAGCTGCACCACTCAGCCTGTACTTAAGAACCACACTTTTCAACCCGCGTTTTCCTTTAGCCCGTGAGTTTTGTATGAATTGTGATTTTCACCTGACCAAAGGAAGAACTCTGCCTGCTCTACAACGTCTACCATCATACAAAAAAAATTAAAGAAATGCTTAAGCACACCATCACCAACCAGCATTTACTTCAGATTCTCCTGTAACGTGGAGCAATCTAACTTCAGAAGTCGTTCTACCCGGTGAGGCAGAACCCTGCGGCAATAAACAACACGCACCGTAAAAAAAAAACTCACATTTCCTCACTGTAACGGCTCCACAAGAAGGCTTTGTTCTGTCGCAGCGCGGCTCGGAGCTGAGCGCGCTGTGGTGGCCGCGGGGCTGCGCTGCCCTCGCGCGGTGCCGCAGCTCCACAGAGACAACGCGGCGCGCGCCGCAGCAGCCGCGGGCCGCGCCTCACAGCGAGGCCTGTGCTGAGAGGGCCCCGCGCCGGGCTGCTGAGGCCTCGGGCCTCGTTGCTGATCGCTGCATGGGAAACCGGAATGAAGTTTTATAGCTTGAATTTTAATTGCCCAAACACACAAACAAAAATAATTAAACGTTAAAGACGACTTTTTTTTTTCCTGCCCCCTGCTTTAATAATCTACAGAAGGATTCCCAGGGGCAGTTAAGTAGGAATTTCAGGTTCAGCCACTGTGAATCATCACCGATCTCAGATCCAACACCAAAAACACACTGCAGCAAAAATGAGAGAATCGCTTAATTAAATGCAACTCAGCGCACGAGGCCCCTCAGACTGATGTCAAAGAAGGAAATAGCTGTCACTCCCGTGCATACAGGCTGACATTTTAAATAATGTTAGATGGACTAACTCTAAGAACTGAGCAACACGTCCTCAAATGGCAAACTGAAATAGCTTAAAAAGAAACCACAGAACTGCCGAGTGATTTTAGCACTGCTCAGAGCAGCGCTGGGCAAAGCGCAGGCACTCACTGGATGCTTATTCACACACTGCAACCCTGCGAACTGAAAAATACATCTGAGCTTCATTAAGAGAGTACAAAACTTCACAACAGCAGGAAAAGAGCTACCAGAAATATCTGACAAGAAGCGACACTATCTGCATCCACAGTATTTAATTTGTTTGAATAATATAGTTACAGATAAACAGGTTCACTCCATATACAATTACCAATACCTTTTTTAATACAGCTCATATTCCAGTACATCAACACTATTTTATTTACAAGGTATTTATGTACATGAACATCTTTCTAAAGTCAGTGCATTGTCAATAAGCTTTATACAATAATTTACAAAGTGAATGTAGTTAATAGTTAACTTAATAAATTTACTACTAAATCATGAATTAATTTAATTTAAAAAAATTAATTACAACCAATGTAACAAACACAGAAGATCAAATAACATTAGTAGATTGTGCTACCTGCTTAAATAAAACATTTCAAAGTAAATCAGTTGAAAATCTTTCACTTTTCATGGAGTTTGGGAAGGGAGGAACAGACAAATGGGAACTGAAAAGAGCTTCTAACCTAGAAGTCCACAATTTGTTTTTCTTCAGTCTCAGTGTTCAGATCACTTTAGAGATAAAAGAGCATAAGGATGGGGAGCAACACTTCGCAAGTAAGACAATACTTATTTTGGAACTGACCTGCTCCCCTGACAGAGGCACGACCTCCACAGACAGGGAGGTTTTTGCTTGAATACAAACAGCAAGATCAGCTGATACAATTTCTTAAATAGATAAAACCCAGATCTGGAAATATTCTGGAAATGATACACTTACTGGCAGGCTTGGCATTCTTGTAAAACACATTAAAAAGAAGCCTAAAATTTATTTCAGAGATCACCAAGGTAAGCATCAACTGCTAGTGAACAGAAATCCAAAGAATTTGGAAGATGACACGTGACAAAAATCAGAAGGATCTTAGATTCAGCTGAAGAACAAAGGGGTGAAAGTGTGAGACATTTCGTTCATATATGCAAACGCTTTAACACTGAAAATGTTTCAAGAAATGCCTACTCAAAAAATAACCATCTTTTTTCTGGTCTCTGCCAAGACTTGCTCATACTTTCCTTCAACACAATAAGCCCGTTAACTCAAAAGAGCATCCTGCAAGGGTATGAAAATTCTGTTTTAGTTGCAAGTATATGTATAACCTGTTGCAAAACAGAAGATCCCAAAAGGCAACCAAATTTTGAAAAAAAGAAACCTTCTTAAATTAAGAAATCAATAAAAAAATAAAAACCCATGAATGCTACGATAGCTACCTGACAACCACAGCTTCTTATTGGTTTGAAATACACAGTGGATTAATTCACAGCCATTCACTCCAGAGCCCTTACAACAACAAAAAGGAACTGTTTTTGAATTTAATTATATGAATTTTTTAAAAGTGCAAACTTAAAAGCAACACCAGTCATGAAACATAAGCTCAAGCATCTTTCCTTCCAAAAGCTGGGAACATCTTGTGCAATGTGCACATTTTAAGACACCGTGTGTGCAATCACCGCTACTCTCTTCAACCTGAAGTTTCTTCTCGAGGCATCTCAAAAGTTTAAGATAGCACTCCTCAGGCAGAAAAGCCATTCCTGAAACATGTTGATCTGCACAGCCAACACGTGGAGAAAACACAGTTAAAATAAACCATTCAAGTGTAGAAATTAATCTCTTCTCAAATTAGGGTTTGGTTGTGCTCCCAACATACAGAAAGAAAGCAACTGATACATTAGTGGTGGCAAAACCGGAAAGCTTTCCTACTTCTGGCGTTCATTCGTTGTATTTGTCTGCTTTTCCATTCTCTTTCTTTCCCTGTTTTGCCAGTAAAATGCAATAAAACTGCAGGAAAAAGGAGGTAGCAACATCATGTTGTCCAAAGACAACACTACATTTTTTTCCCCATATTTTAAATCTAAGGAGAACTTCAGGGGGTTGTTAGAATAGTCGATAAACTCTACACTACTTTGCTTAGCTCTTATTTGGACTATTAAATTTAGCTCTTATTTGGTCCTAGTCGGCTTTTCTCAAACCATTTTATTTAAAGGCCAATGGCAGTCTCAGCCTGATGTCTAACATCAGAAACATTTAGAGCATGTAGTGAGACAACAGAACGAAACAATACTATCTCTATATTAACTGCTGTTTAGTTAGGGTTTTCTTTTTGTGCTTTCAGATCACAGGGTACAATAACTACACTTAGCTTATCTGTCTCAATAACGTTTTGCCAAATGTAAGTTTCAGGGTGTTATCCCTCATATTCATCAAACAGTCTGTGGAAGATCACCCATTCACTGTAGGACACAGTACTTCTTATAATCTGACTCAAAGTCTTCATCCATGCTGCTTGTGTCTGCCATCTTTTTGCCATCAATCTTTGGCAGAAATTGTGCATAGTCTACCCCCTGCTGCTCATAGAAAAGAATGTAGGCAGAGTCGGTGTCAATTTCATCAGGATGCAATTCCTGCAAAACAGAAAAACACGTTCTGAAATACACATTGGTACAATTGTGTTACCGTCACTCGACTTAAAATACACACAATTGCCCTGGAAACAGTACTCTTAGGAGGCTGATCACAACGAGAAGGATCACGTTTACTGCCTTCCTCAATACAGCTATCAGGCTCCGTTATTTACTTGGAAAGTAACAAATTTTATAGAGCCAAACGCAAGTACTCAGAAATACTGGAACTTAATTATTCAGTCATTGAATATAAAACAGCTAGCGCCATGGAAATATATTCTTGGATTTCCATTTTCAGTAGCATTTCCGTCTTTGTACAAAACAAGCATCTTCCCTTAACCACATGATAGCTGCTGATGAACAAATGTTAACTTGAAAGAAGCATCACATACAATTTTAGTTAAAAAAAAAAAACAAGAAATGCCACAACAATACTGAAATGAAGCAATTTTTGAGATGTTTATGATTTTAAAAAGAAGAGTTCTCACAAAACACAAGTTTCTGTGAATCTAGATACCTGAGGCTGCAATTTGTTATAGCAGAAGATTTACCTTACAGCTACTGTCATTGTAGCAGTACCACTTGTTGTTTGGGTTTTTGGCATAAGTGACATAATGACCCCCTCCCATAATTCCTGAATGGCACTGAGGAAAAAGAAAAAAATTCAGGCTCAGACATCGCAACTGAGAATTCACAGAACAAATTCACCATTTTTTACTGAGTAACAACGGTTCATGACAATCTATACTTGCCAAAGATGCTTAAATGCTGCAGACTCTCTTAAACAAAATCTCTTTGCTCTGAAGTAGCAGCACACTGCATGTGCCAGACACCATGTGCATACTGGCCCCAGAGCTGAACATGCCCTATCCACAGCCAGTCTCCCTCTGCCATTCAATTTCTTTTACTATCAAATTTTCTTCCATTATTTTTCTTATCTCATAAAGAATATCACAGTGTTCCTGCTAATTCTGTTTTGTTTTTACTTTATTTAATGACTGGATCTAACCAAGCAGAAAAAGCACTAAGTAGAGACATACTTTTCACTCAGTTTTACAGGCAAATTTATTTTGCTGACTACACTTTCTTCTCCTGTTTGATCACTCTACTTTTTGTAATGAACACGATGAACATGTTCAGTCAATCAACGCCACAAAGATAGTTTACTCACATAGAAAGCCAACTTACCGAAATTGCATATAGATTGTAAATAGGGTTAACACAAACTTCTTCTCTTTGGTCATCTGCAATATCATCCTCACTGTGGTTGTCAGTCTGACCGTTGATACTACCATTACTATACGCATTCTGTTCACAGATGTATCCGTTGGCTAGAGTTACCTCATTGTCCTGAGCAGTATACAGTTCAGTATACAGTTCACTCTGACTACCACCCAGATTTTGCCCTCTTACAAGAGTATCACTTCGATCAGAAGCAATTTTCTGTTCCTGGTCAGTGTAGTTTTCTTTACTTCCATCCAAGTTTTCTTTGCTACTTGACAGTTTATTTTTCCCCAGTTGCGGTAGCCGCAGGCGCCCTTTGCCTCTTCCTAAAGTCCTTGGGCTACTGTTTGGGCTACTGTTCTTACTTGAAGGACAGCTGGTTCCACTTTTCCTTCCCAGAGATGGAGACGCTAGAACAGAAAACATGTGGACTATTAAGATAAGTAAACGCATAGTCCAGATTTCTGCATTAAAAGAACACTGTTCCACTGCAACTAATGAGTGCTATATAAAAGTAGAACTAGCTGTGCACACACACTCCCATCAACTGAGATTTAACTCTCATTTAGGAGCATGTTCCTCAGACTCAATTCTGCCCACTATACATAAGCATGGACAGTACCAGTATTTGGTAATGTTCTTTTTTTTAAATTTTAAATGTTAAAGCTTCATTAAAGTTTTCCAAGACAAACAACAGAAATGGTGACTATTTCAGAATAATTTAGTACTTT